>PVIC010012673.1:0-39348 GCA_004025085.1 Thryonomys swinderianus | reverse complement strand
CATTGGCACAGAGTATAAAAGAACTCCTTCAGGATAAGACTTGCCATAGTGCACTGTAATGAGGCTGTGCAAAGTGTGTGTTCTTTGCTTCCTGATTAGTAGAAAACCTACAGTTTGAAAGACTTAACTTGTATTTGCTATGGAAAGGGGAAAGCCAGAATAAGTAGGAAATTCAGTTCAGTAACCAGGGAGGCATATGGCTTTGAGAAAAACACTCAAAGTTTATGGTAAGCCTTCAAGAATGATTTCCTAATCAACCACAGACCTTTAGCCTTTTCTTTGTCCATAGGGAATAATTGATTGGTCTGCTTGGGGACTCCCATCAAATTTCATGAATTCAACTACAATGTTCATGTCAACAACACTTACCTTTCTATCTTCAGTCCAGATCTCTTCCCAAATCCATCCTGAAAACAAAATACTAACAATACAGCCGGGTGTGGTGGCTCACGCCTGTAATCCCAGCACTCGGGAGGCAGAGACAGGAGGATTGCTGAGTTCAAAGCTTGCCTGGGCTACATAGTGAGCTCAGAGCCAGCCTGAACTACAAAGCAAGACCCTGTCTCAAAAAAAAAAAATACTAACAATACAAAGTGCTGGTGAAGACGTGGAGCACTACAACCTCTCATTCATTTCTAGAGAAAGGAATTGAATGAATGGAAGAATCACTTCTTAATTAACCCAAGTACAGTGAAGTCTACGTCCATACTGAAGTCTGCACACAAATGTTTATTTATTCATCATTACCAAAGCTTGGAGGGAGCAAAGATGTCCTTTGGTAGGTGAGTAGGTATAAAAACTGTGGCTATCTAGATATGAACTGTATTCAACATGGGGAAAAAAAACTGAGCTTTCAAGACATGAAAAGATTGAGGAGTCTTAAGTGTATATTATTAGGGAAATAATCCATGTAAAAGGGCAACATGATGCCCAATTTCAA
The DNA here is from genome assembly GCA_004025085.1 of Thryonomys swinderianus. Classification (NCBI taxonomy): domain Eukaryota; kingdom Metazoa; phylum Chordata; class Mammalia; order Rodentia; family Thryonomyidae; genus Thryonomys; species Thryonomys swinderianus. Next base: position 38,408 of record PVIC010012673.1, on the reverse strand, counting down.
CGGCATGACATTCTGGAAGAGGTGAAATTATGAAAAATTCCTTTGTAAAAGATACAGAGACTGGACTTTTAGTATATGCGCTGCCGAAGCAAGCACTAGAGACTGGACTTTTGATGACTTCCCAAAAGTAAGTACATAATCTAGATATATTGTTACTTAAGAAAATAAATGCCACACAGATAAGCCATCATAGTTCATGTTACTGCAGCTAAATTCAGTTTGAATTGATACACCACTCTATATTACTTGCTCCCCAACAAGATGAAATCCCAACCAATTGCCAATTCCTTTTTGTTCCAGTGTCTATTTACTTTACCATTTCTTAGTCCTGCCTCTGGCCAACACCAACCCAGCCCTCTCTCAGCCCCAATCGTTTGATCTGGTCTATGAGCAGGTCTTTTGGAAGACTTGTCCTTTGCTGAAAAACCTTGTCTTTGCACTACCTTCGATGGATTTTCCTCCCCAGCCTCATTTGAAGCTGTCCTGCTATCTTATGGAGATAGTGACGCATAGCCCTGCTCTGTAAAAGCAGCTTGACTCCAGAGTTCCTCTGTGCCTTGAACTTCCAGAAAGTGCCCTTACCCTGCTTGTGCCACAGGAACACATACTCTACTTTGGAATAGGAGTTTGTTCATTTGTCTTAGCCTCCAATACTTGAAACCCTAGAGATCGCTAACCTTGCCTTATCAGACATTTAGCACAATCCTTCTAAATCCATGGCCTCCACACCCATGCCTGAGACCTTTATTTCCTTTAAATTTTTACCAGAAGAACAGGGATAACCCTAAAAGACCATGCAATATGGCACCAAGAGACACTGAACTGCATGTTGAAAATGACCCTCTTCACGTACACGAAGAGACAGTAGCTTACTCAGGAGAGAAAAAGAAAACCATTCTCCGCTGCTCATAGTAAGTTTTCCACAGCAAGCAAATCTGATACTATCTGACCACACAGATTAAAACCTCAGTCTCCATAAGAGTTCCTGGAAACCACACCCTGAACACACACACATGCACGCATGCACATATGCACACATGCACACAAATAAACCATACACAAGCACACTTTTAGTTCAATCCCAAGTCTAGGCTACCTGCATATCTGACCGATTAGACATAAATCAGAGGTTCCTATGTCCTTCCTCTTGGGTGCAATGCTTTACTAAAACAGACAAAAGAAATCTTTACGGTAAGCATGAGGGAGGGGTGAGAAACCCCCTGCCAGTCAGGCCCGCCCAGTACCTCTGAGCTCAGCAACCTGGCATACCTTCAAACCAACTTTTGGGGGTTTATGGGACCTTCACTCTGTAGTCATGCATGATTAAATCACTAAGTCAATCTCTACTCCCTCTCTTTTCTTCCCTCCTAAGGTTAGGGCAAGATGTCTGACAGTTCCAACTCTCTAATCACATCAGTTCTTCCTTTCAGTCATTTCACTACCATAACTCCAGTATGGCCATGAGGGGCTTCCTTAATTAACAAAAGTCTCTTCTTTTACCTTTGTTGCTCTTATGACTTGGGAAATCATCAGAGTTTCAGGATCTCTGTCCCAGTAACTGAGGACTAAGAGCAAACTATATATTTTGTATTATATCACTGTATTCCACATCCTTGGAATTTAGCACCTTGCAGAGTAAACAGATAATACATTCAAAGTGCTCAGCTTAATGCCTGTGAAAATGACTTCAGTGAAGGCCAGTTATCAGGATGATGAAGCCAATAACAGTGGTGGCGGTTGTGGTTTTATCTTTGCATCTTCAGCACTGAACGTGGCCTAAATTAGCTGTTCAGTAATTTCTTCTGGATGGATAAAAGAAAGTCAGGCCTTTTGTTCTTGGTTCTCAATTGTAAAGCATTTGAAGTCTCAGTACCAAAATGGTGCAAAATCCAATGGTCTCCCTGTGTCCCTAATTTTCTCACCAAATACCACCTGATGTTTATCCCCTGGAGTTTACACCATTAGACAAAAATCAAAGCCTACTGGAAAAAAGCTGTTTCGGAGGACCATGAGATCTGGGGCAGTAAGTAATTTTTCAAGTCGGGCAGGTTCTCAGCAGGCAAAATTGTGCTGGCAGAACAGCAGTGATAACAAATACAGCTGAACAATGCCACTGTTCCTCGGATCTGTTCCGGGCCTCCAGGAGTTTAGCTCTGGTTCCAATGTTCTTAACAATTTAATCTTCTTATGCAAAATCTCTGAGGGCTCTTTGGGACAAGTGAGGACTGAAAAGAAGTAGGCTGTTTTTCAAAACCAGGGTTTGGCTCGGGAGAGCTCGTCTTGGAGATCAGCTCTCAACCTGACCGGTACTCAACTGTAACCTCAGTGACTCAAAGACTCTGTAATCTGTCTGACTCTAAACCATCTGTCCTTTGACACGATGAGATCATCAGTTTGTACAAAAGAACCTTAACTGTGGATTAGGTCGTGTGAAAACTAACCATGTGTCCCTCTAGTAAGAAAGCATCATAGGAAATGTGGACTACTAAAGAAGTTCAGTCTTCAAATTGCCTATGGTCCAATTGGCAAAAAATAATTAATGCAAATGAATACTGTTATGGTTCAAAAATCAAATGTTTCCCCAAACCTTATGTGTTTGGGATGTGTTTGCTTCCGGGAGGTGAGGTACTCATCATCAGTGGATTCTTCCATTGATGAATTCAGTAATTTAAAGAATGTTTATGCCTTCCAGTACCTCCCTTCTCGGCTTCCTATCTGCCATTATTAGGTGAGCAGATGTCCTTTGCCCAGACCACTCCACCATGGTGTTTCTCCCTTGGAGCAAGCCAACCATAGGCTGAAGATGTGATAAAAAATAAACCTCTCCTCTTTTAAATTGTAGATGTTCGGTATTTTGTCCCAGCAATGAGAAATTGAGTATGACAAAGAACTACACTAAAAGGGGGAAAAAAATAAAGGATATAGGAGAGAAATAAGAAAGTAAAAGAGCATTAGTGGAGGAAACACAGTCCAGAGAAATGGAAATTATTTCTTCATGGAGGAATACTGTGTAGAAAGAGCATTAGGAATTATTACACGTACTGTTCTTGTTTCTATGGTCAGCCCAAACCTAAGAGGAATGAGCCAACCTATTCGGTCCTGCAAAAGCTTTGGAATCAGGGAGTCCAGAGTGAGAATTTGGGTTCAAAGGGGGATCAGTGTGACTCTTGGAAAGGCAGTCAATTGATCCGAGCACGGGGGTTTTCACTTATGAAACTTGAGTGGATACATTTATTGCCTGCAATTATTGGGAAGATCACATGTGAAATTCCAAATCTGGTGAATGAATATGTGTCTAAGTACAAATTTGAAAAGGAAAAACCGGAAAGAAGAAGCCACTGTGTGTGCCTTCTGCCTTCTTACTCTTCCCTCTGTAAGAATGTCAGTTCTAGAAGATAGAAATCAAGATAATCATATTCCTATCTGCCATTAGGTGAGCAGAATCCACAGCACAAACTACATGCTTAGTAGAGCCTCTCTTGTTAATAAAATACCTACGTGTGGCATTTTTTTTTTAGTCTATGCATGGAGCAGTTGCATTATTTGCTCATCTGTGCCAATTTTGATAAAAGCAATCTTGTCATTCTCACTATAAAGATGAGATAAATTCAGAGTGGTGAAATACGTTTTCAGTCAGAGGTAATGAGTGCCAAAGTTAAAACACAGGTAGGAATTTATACATCTAGACACTTTGTCTGCATCCCTCAGGCCAATATATTTGTTTATTATTTCTGGTGTATTAGAGCTGAGTAGGACTGAACTAACACAGCAAAGTCACTCTAGAGATAAAGTACCAACTGCTGATTCATTCCCTGGAGCAAATCATGGCTGAAATACACGTGCTTAGGGTGTATTTTAGAATAGTCCCAAGAGTTTAGACCTTCAGTTCTTACTTCCCACTGCTCTCCTCGCCCGGATGACATTCAACTGAGTCTCAGTTAAACGCTTCCTGCTCCTAAGGTGAATAACAGCCCAACTTCCGGTTATCAACAGTTTTCACTTTCCCTCTGTTTCAGCGCTATCCAGTCTAGCGCATGCTCAGTCGCTCTTCCAAGCTATCAGTGAGCAGCCCTGTCATGACCGGCTGCAGAAACCAAGACCTCCACGTGAGGACGCATCTGACAGCGTCACAATCAAGGTGTGAGGGGACCATTGGAATAGACAGATACTCTATGGGCAGCCAAGGTAAGCGCTCCAAGGAGGAGCTCAGAGAGGGGCTTAACGACTGGAGAAACAGCGTGGGACTCTTCGGGTGAATAATGGATGTCCGTGCAGTGTTTGTGACCAGCCTGATGGGCTAAAGCAGCTCATCCCACAACACAGGTGATGTTTGAGCCGTGACTGAAAAATGCAGAGAAGGTTCCTAGGCTGAAGAAGAACGAGGCTGTGGAGTTAATATAACTTCAGCAGGGATAGAGGAACGTGGTTGTATCGGCATGGCACTGAACTTATCTCTGAAACCATTGGAGTCAACGAAGTGTGTAAAAGATCTTCATGATGTGGAGAGGGATTCAAGGGAGAGAGAAATCAGAAAGGCCATCAGGAGCCTGCTTAGAAATTCCTTTGATTCTTGACAACTTCTGAAATTCAAGGAAATAAGAGTTCTCCCAGGGTCAGCTTCACAAGGTCAGCTGTGTAGTGACAGGTCTACCTGATGATGCTCAGAAAAAAACTAGTTTCTGTTAAAGCCTCTGCTATCATCTTGATGTTGGCAATAATTTTAACAGAGGGCTGTATGTTTTCATTTTGTGCTGACTCTGCAGGATATGTAGTCTCTCCCTTTTTCTATGTAATAAAAGTAGCTTACACTTTACAGGGCTTATATATAGCACATCATTCATGTTTTGATGCGTTAATATACTAATTTAATTCTCAGGGTAAGCACATGATTATCATCATTCTTTGATGAAAGAATTCATACTCAAATAGGTTACGACCAAAGCCAATAGTAAAGATAGAAGTAACTCTGCTTAATAGGCTTCAGAAATTCTTCTACTCATTCATATTAGGTCTCTTCATTTTACATTTTCATATTCCAACACAGCACTCTTGCTGTAGTATTTTCTCTTGAAGTCCTCTTGCTTCATATTTTAAAGAATTTTTCTACTCTTTAAGCATTGGTCTACGTATCATCTATTTCAAGTATTCATCTGACTACTTATCCAAATATTTGTCTGTTTGTGAATCCATCTCTTATCCACCCAATCATCTCTTCATTCATCCACTTATCCATCTATCTCATCTTACTCACCCCACAGCTCAAGAAATTGCTTTTCCCCACAAAATTCGTGACAAGATAGTGCCTAGATTTAGGTGCTTCAATAAATGGCATAATAGTTAAACGAGACAGTATCATGAATAAAAGCTGAAAAGGAACTCGCTGTCCAAATACAAAATGAAGATGGATTTGAGTTAGTGCTTAAGATGCAAAAGATGCTTAACATTTACCGAGTTTTGTAATGGGTTGGGCACTGTTCTAATGATAGCTCTCCTGTTTGTTTCTTAATGTTAACAAATATTTTAATCTCAATGTCTTAAGTGAAGAAACTGAGGTGCAGACAGGTTGAGCAGACTGATCATGGTAACACAGTTAGCCAGGACAGAAGCGAGGCTTTGAGGAATCCATTGGCTCGGGACACTTCAGCTTCTCATTACTTGATATTCTGATCCAGCTACGCCCACATCATACTGTGTTTATAATCCCAGTTGCTGGATCTCAGAAAGATGATGGATTCAACCACCAGATGGGTGGACAAAGGATTGACAGAAGAGAGTGCAACTTAATCCAAATCAAGGGAGAGAGTGGCTAAATGAGGCTGGTGTAGTAGTGGTGCACTGTGGAGCGGGGTAGGGACAGGGAAAGAGGTGGGAAGCAATAATGTTCTAAAACTGTAAATTGACCCACCAGCTCACTGATGAAGAAACATCACACTCTGCTGCCTACAAGCCAAACTGAGACCCTCAAGGATACCTGTGGAGGAATACTCCAGCCCAGGACACACTTCTCCCTCGTCCGTGGGTTCCAGATGAGCCATAGTTTACATCCCACTGGGGTCGTTCCTACTCAGTTTTCAATTAAGATGAGATGCATCTTAAAGTGCCAGGGGATTCTTAAGTCTAGAGGCATGCAACAGATGGCATTAACCCAGAAGTTTTGGCACACATATTAATCACTGAATTTTGAATTAAAATACCCAGAGGAACACTGAATTAACAGTAAAAGGGCAGATCTGCAACTTCAGCGAAGACGTGTTCATTTATTTTGGTTCAAGATAATCAATACAGTACCAAAAATAAAAGCCTTTAAAAATTCGACTTCTCACCTGAATACTTAGAGAAAACACAGTTTATCTTGATTTTATTTTTACCTGCTTTAAAACAAAAGAAATCTTGAGTAGGCTCCTAATTCTACAGAAGGTCTTGATGAACATACATGTTTGTGATCTTCATACATGCTGTGGTATCAAGATGCCATGGAAGCAGACCAGGCATTAGCAGTCACTGAAGAAACTCATTAAAAATTACTTCCTCCAAGCTAAACAAGAATTCTGTCATTTTTCCAAACTCACCCACCTAGATTATTAAAAGACCAAAATCTTGGCTACTTAGGGGGTTTTGAGGTTTTCTTTTTTTAGCTTTTGTTTTGTTGGTTTTGCTTGTTTTTTTTTTTTTAATTGTGTTTTGCTTTGTTTAGCCTTTGTGATCTATACTGGATTTTAAAACTTTTCACAAGAGACTCCTCTAGTCAGCCGAGAAGGAATAAGTTCTAGAAATCAAGCGGTGTGTGGTTGGGTTCCGGCTTCCACTCTGGCTAGTTGTTTGACTGTGAACAGATTCATTCCTCTTTCTTTGTCTCCATCTCAGATTTAACTGAACCTACCAGCAACTCCCGTATCACCTACTAAAGTACTTTCTTTACACCTTAGCACATAGTAGGAACTTAGAATGAGCTTTCCCTTCCCACTCATCTGTACCATTTCATAATCCAAAGGTAATTTGCCACTTAAAGATGATTTCACAGTCATTCCTTGTTTTTAATATAAACATGTTTTCAAAAAGAAGGGGAAAAAATCAGAAGAATGTCATTTTATATTTCAGAAGACATTATATTAATATTTATTTCATTCTCCCAAAAGGCCAACAGAAGCTGACACATTAAAATACCAAGCTTGATGAATTCCACTTTCGGCACAATATTCCAAAGATAATCTTATCCTCATACATTTTCTTTAAATAAACTAAAAATGGCAATTTCCTCCTCAGTAGATTTTATATTTCCATTTAAAATCAACAAAAGCTGCCAGTTCAGTTGCCTGTTCCTCCTGCAGCCTTGATAATGTGTGTCCCAGAAATTAATTTCCAGGTAAGTTATACCAAATACTTCAAACAACAGTCATATTAATTTCAACAATTTCTGGTAGAACTTACATTAGAAATTACCTCCTCTGTCTCATTTCAAAAGAGTTTACAAACTATAATTTAATTTTTTTATGAGGATGGCGATTCGCTGCCTCATCTCTGATCGTAAGTTATTGCTGAGCGTGGATGGCCCCAGAGACCCCTAAGGCATGAACATTTCCCCATTAACTTAATCAGGCTCCCATGGTCCCACCTAAGAGCATCCCTACCCCATCCATAAAGCGTTTTCATCCATACAAGGGCTCATCCAGACTCCTCACCATCTGTTGTGAAATGTTAATTTCGCCATCCCCTTGCTTGATATGAGAGTACTGAGGCAATCCTAAATCAAAATAAGCACTATGATCTCCTACTGACTACAAATATTAAGGTAGATATCCTTTAATTTTGTTTGTTTTGTGTAACTTTCACTAACAGTTACTCATAGGTGGCCCATTTTCATTATTTCAGAGGTAAAGAAACCAAGATAAATACAGGTTAAAGAACATAACGAAAGGTTCACAATATACAAGAGAAAAGTTGAGGTTCCAAGCAGGGTGGAGCAGTATTGCTGAAACAGTATCCATAAAATCCATGTGAGTAAGGAAAGAAGTTGTAGAAAAATACGATTAATGGGTTGAGAGAAAGAAGAGAACAGTTTGGCAGAGGGAGTTATAGAATCGCAGAACAGCGACTTTAGAAAAACCTACATTGAATGAGTAGAAAAAGTTGTGTTGGGTAGATTTCCAGAATAGATAAGAAGTATGATAGGAGACCAGTGTGACTGGATTGAGTAGAAGCAACACCGAGAACATGCAGGCCAAGATGGCCCAAAGGTCATCTATACAGACTCAGAAGTCACCTAAAATGCAGATAACATTTAAAAGTTGAGGAAAGCCATGGTCCAGGCACCAAAAATACTCAATGAATGTAAAATAGCATGTGAACGGATCCTAGTAAAGCCTACTTGGCCTGGTAGGTACCAGGCCAACTGGTGCCACATTGCAAAGATGCTGGAAAAAGAGGAGCAGGAGATACACCTAAAAGGAAGGGATCCACTGCAGGAATCAGAGTCCTGTAAGGCTTAGGGAAATCCTTTTTGTAGTGTGTCTCCATGGCTCTTTCCTTCAGGGAACAAACATTCTAAGAAGACAGAAGAGAGTCCCAAGGCTGAGTGTTATAAAACCCATTGAAGCAGCCTTGAGAATTGCTTTGTTTTAAGAGAAGGCTTGGAGAACCCTAATGGAAACAACAGTTAGAATACACTGGATGCCATGTGCACCCCACCCCGCTGCCCCCTCACCCAGGTTGGCTGAAAACACAGTTCCGTTCTTCTAAAGATTGTCCTTGGCCAATAGAAGCTGTTTTCCCAGAAATGCCTGAGAAGACACTGCCAAAGTCAGATTCTCTGCAATTCTGTCTTCCTGGACCTTTGCCCCTAGAAGGAAATGCTGTGGGCCATGTCGGGCCAGAGCACTCTTGAGCACTCAGGCTAAGCCCCTTCTAGGCTGCACTCTTCTTGGCTATTCTTCTCTCCTTTCACTCTCTCTCTCCCTCTTTCTCTGCTCTGTCTTGCTCACTCTCACTCTCCTTTTTGCTCCTTCTTTCTCTTCAGCTAAAAGCGATCACACCCACTTTCAGCTCTGCCTCTCAGGAATCTGACCTAAGACAAGGAATTGGCATGACCAATACACAAAGACCGAAGAACTTCCCTGGACCACAAAGTGTCCGACCAAGAACGGCCCAGTCCACCTGCATTGTCCAAGACTAAGCTGTTCCTGACATGTAAGACTGTCAATGTTGCATTGTAAAAGTCTTAGAAAAATGAAATTACTTGGACACAATGATCAGAAAGGGAGTGAAAGTGGAGTGTGCTTAACTCCGAAGGCTGCCTCATGCATACTACTATTTACGAAGTCTTCCTATGCTGATTCGCCCTAGAGAATGCAGTTGCCGCCCCACGTGGTAGCCCAGCCAGAGGTGCTGCAGGTGCTCAAGGAACCCCCATTGCTCTCCTAAGACATGTATTCTTAGCCAGGCCCACGGGGCAACTGCAGGGGATAATGCTCCTCATACAATTGCTACTTTACTTTTTCTAGCAATGGCTATAGATTCCATCGATGTTCAAAGTGACCCTTGACTTAATAAAGGCTAAGAACACTCATGCAGAAAATCACAGCTTCTATCTCTCAAATGACATAGTGAAATGCTACACGGATGTCTCATATTTGCAGGTCTCAAGCAGAGCTCCCTCTAGAACAGGTCAAACACACAGCCCTGCTTTCACCAGACTGTCAAGAGACGAAGTCATCTGCTGCATACCCCCGGCTGAGTCCAAGTTTGTACTCATCCTAGTCTGAGAGAGAAGGAGAAGTCTGCTCTTCTGTTTAAACTGAAATTTCAAGGACATTTGCCACTGTTCCCTGGGATATGGGTGGGGCAAGCAATGCCAGGAGAAGCAGCAGCAGCAGAAGCAGGCTGCCATTGGCCCTTAGGTGAAAGTCCAAGTTCTCAATGGTAGGAAGGGTGGTTAGAAGAGCTGTAATTACTGGTTTTAAATTGAAAAACAAGAGGTGTATTTTATTATGCAAGGTTTCTGGTGTTAACTCTCCCTTTGTTTTTTGGTAAATTGGATTACATGCTTATGGAGTACAGGGAAGCATTCTAACTGTCTAAGGCAGCTATAAACATAACAAAGTCCAAGCTCCACAGAGCTTACTATCTTGCCGAGAAGACAATCAATGAAAACTAAACCAATTCATCTGTAATGCTACCCAGAGAGTAATATAATGATGAATCCTGTGGAGAAAAATTAATTAAATCCTGTGCCTAGGAACTAGGATAGGCAATTTGACTAGGGTGGCCCAGAGAAATCTCTAAAAAGAAAGAAAAGATGAGAAGAAAGACAGAGCCATGAGGACAGAGCACACCACGTGAAAAGTGTCTGAGGCAAAAGGAACCCATATAGTTTGTGAGAGTTTTGTATTTTAATTTTGCTTTAGTTTCAGAGAGGCAAGGGTGTAGACTTTGTGGGTCTGGAAGAACGCTTTGGTTCCTCAGTGTATAGACTACTCCTGAGTGATCGATTCTGGTCCTCAACTACCTGAATTATGATGTGCCGGTGACTGCCTACCTCTATCCATTCAGCCAAGTACACCCATCTGAGCTCGACTGATATCTCTCCTTGCCCAAAGTCTACACAACTATCTTCAGAAACCTGAAGCCCTTTATTCAAATCAGAACTCATCTTTTCCTCCTGGAGTCTGTTCTTTCCACCACATCTGCCAGCCAAGGAGCAGCAACAGCCAGCGCTTCAGGCCAAGTCAGAAAACCTTTCCTCTTCATCCATCTCCATCTTCCGTGGTGCGTCATCTCACATACCCAAGATTCTGTCAGGTCTCGTTTCTGTTCTGCTGTCTCCACTCCTGCTCCCTTGATCTGCACTGAGTCCATTTTTCTTAACTCCCTGCACTAATTTCCCAGTATGTCTCCAGCCTCCCTACTTCCCCTGCCCTCTAACTGCAGTCAGAAAGGATAGTTCCCAAATCGCTATATGTATCTGACGTTTCCCAGTTTAAGATTCGCTGCCCCTCCCATTAGCTTCCAGAGAAAGAAGGCATTCTTTCCCAGGGGACCAAGACCTGGACGCTCAGCCTCTAGTTCCTCCTGCAGCTTTTTAACCTGGCACCAGTGCCTCCACCTCTGTCCCTAGACACAGTCCATGCTACACATTTCTCTGTCCGGCGCAGCACCCAATTCCAGAGCTGTCCTTTCTGTCTCCCTCCCTCAAGTCTGTGTCTCTTGTTTATGGACATAATGCCTGCTTGTCCTTTGTGTCTCACCTCACCCTCCAGGAGGATCCCACTAGCACTCCCAGCAAGGGCTTGGATTTTTTTCTTCACCACTTTGATATTTCATCTCCATCATAGTCTTTGCCGAAATGCATAGCAACTGCTTGTCTACCTGCTCATCTTCTTTACAAACTGCGTGTTTCCTAAAGAAGTGTGTCACCTTCTTCACCTCCGTGAGCTTCTAGAACAGAGCACGGGACCCAGTGGGCACTTGGACGATGTTGCATAGAGGTCAAGCTGCCTCCTGAACACTTGGAAAAATGACACCAGGAGGTAAACTCCTGCCCGCAGAACACAGCTGAAGGATTTGAGAGTTAACCTTGGAATACTTGTTTCGGATTTTTATCAAGTTTCCTTGTCAAGGGCCAGGCTTATCACAAAACGTAAAAACCCAAGTCTTAAGCTCACAAAAATACAGTCTAGCAGTGGCTCAAGCTCCGAACTACAAAAGTGAAACACCCCGAAGCAGAAACTAAAAGGTTTTCACTGGGGAGCTGAGCAGCTGAAGTGACCTGGAAGCGCTACAGTGGCTGTGAGCCCTGCCCTGTAGACATGGCCGAGGGCACACCCCACTGGGTGGGCAGGTGACGCCCGTCCATGCTGTGCAGCCAGAGCTCACTCTGTCCACGCTGGACCTTCCTGCCGACACCACTGCTCCAAGAAGATGCCTCCCCAGGGTGGGATGCAGGCGCTGTTCCTGAAAAATTCACAAGCACAGCACTCAGCTCCTTCTTCCCTGCCCCACAACTCCGGACAACACCTACCCCTGGCTTTTCTCACCATAGCTGAAGACAAGGAGCTTAGAGATGATGACATCACTTCAACATCTGCTGAAGCACAACAAAATTAGAAGCAACCCTCAAGGAGAAAAAAACATCTTTCCTCTATCGTGAAGCCAAGAAAAAAAAAATCTGCACCTTCAGTTAAAAAACAGAGAAAGCTATCAAATCATGGAGTGAAAGAAATATGGCTAATGGATCAAAAAAGGGACAGCCATCCCCAAACTTCCAGTGCCTTACTGAGGACTCTTCTAACAGTAAATCTGTGGTTTTCGATGTTCAAAGACACATTAGAGATTTGGTCTTGGTAGTCTTGATATTCAGCTGCTTACTCATGCCTGCAACACTGGAGGGGCGTTAATGATAAATAAGCATTTTAATCTTTTTAATCCACTGTTCTGGAACACATCATCATCCTTCCCTTGAGTCATCTCTGTGAGCGCTGGAAACAACACCTGTCCCAGAACTCTGCCCATCCTACATCCGTTTATTCATTCAAAGTCTCATGGAATAAATAAGAACACATATTATAGGACAAGATCTGTTCTGCTAGCGAGAGCTGCACATTGAACTTTATAATATCATATGGTGATAAGGACAATAGCTATGATAAGGGAAGATACATTAAAGGAGTACAGTGTTATTTTAGAAGTGGATGGAAAGGGATGGTGAGGCATCTGAGCTACAGCCAGAATAAAGTGGACGACTGTGTTGTTACCTGAGTGGCAGCCAGGAAGAAGGGGACCAAGGTCCAGTGAAGATCCATCAGAAACCCAGGATGGGCGGCGAACAGTAGTGGGGGAAGCAGGAGGAGTATGACCGAGACGGTGGTGCTGGTGGAAATGGGGTGAAAGTCACACGACGCTTGCAGAAATCCGAAGAGTAGGAAGAGTTTCAGATTTAACTATGAGTCGAGAAGCCACTGAAGGGCTTTGGGCCAATGAATTTGATGTGGTTCTAGTTCTATAGCTATCTGGCTCCCTCCCATATGCACAGAAGAAAGGGGGAGGCTGGAAAACCTACTCAGAGCATGATTGATTGGTCCAAGTGAGAGCTGGAAGGACTTGAATTGGAGCAATTACAGTGAGGATGGAAAGAAACCCCAGGTGTCAACCATGCTCCCCCTCCCCCTCCCCCTCCCCCTCCCCTGAGCAACATCAACGTCTGAAGTCTAGCGTGTTCCACTGACATTTCTTTTTTCTTTTTCTTTTTCTTTTTTTTTGCTTTTTGGAGACAGGGTCTCACTTTGTAGTTCAGGCTGGCCCTGAGCTCACTATGGTGCCCAGGCAAGCCACGCGAACTCAGCAATCCTCCTGTCTCTGCCTCCCGAGTGCTGGGATGTCAGGCGTGAGCCACCACGTCCGGCACTGTAGTATGCGGTGTTGATTGTTGGTGGGCGTGAGTCTCCACGCCCAGCATTATATGTGGTACCGGGGATCGAACTCAGGTCCTTGCGCTTGCAAAGCAGGCGCCGGAACCACTGAGCTAACCCTCCGGCCCCCACTGACATTTCTGAGAGATGACTGAGTGTATCCATTCACTGCTGTTCTTCCTATCTTACTTTCCCTCTTACACTAATTCCTGTGTGCCTTCTCTCTTCATCCAAATTCTGACTGACTGAACTCAAGTGTTTACCTGCAAAGACACCCCAGAGTCCCCTGTATCTTCTGTTCGATGGAGCTCCCCTGATCCAGCCTTTGCTATGAAGCCGGAGAGTTGTACCCAACTACAACACATCTCATGGCTCCCTATGACCTTCCTGGGAAAGGAAGGACTCTATGGGCTGGCTCATAAGACTGCCAGACATGCAGTCCTTGGGTTTGTGTCCAGCCCCACTAGACACCATTCCCTCTGAGCTCCATCCCAGGCCTGCTCTTCACATCACTCCCTAGCACTTCTGGTCTCCAGGTCTTCTTTTGCACGAACTCCCTCCTGACCGCTCTCTCCTCCAGTTTCCCTGTGGAAATTACTTCAGACCTCAGACCCCATTTCTTCTCTGGAGCTGTCTTGACATCTCTCCCTGGAAATGAGTCCGGTGCCCCTCCTCTGGGCTCCCAGAAGCTTCTAGATTGCGTCTTTTGTCCTTATGATTTTGCATGTCTGGTTCCACAGGGATGTCTGCAAGGGCAAGGACTTTGCCTAGCTCAGGGTCTTGCAGAATGTGTGGCACACAGCAGGTCACATACACAAATGAGGTGGCACCTGCTGGGAGACTTATGCAAATTTCCTGGAGCACCAGAATGTCACTCAACCCATACCAGAGGCAGAGGGCCACGGAGCTGGGCTCATAGTGCCAATTTCCTCTATGGTCCTGAAATCCCTCCGTAATCACTCCATATACTGGTGTGCACCCACCTGGAAATGATTCATGTTTGAGCAGAGACAGTTGACATTGCTGAGCAACCCGAGTCTGGTGAGCTCAGCCAGTATCAGTGAGGTCATGAATTTCCACCAGCTCTCTCAAGTAAAATTGAGTTTCATAAATACAGTTTATGGTATGTTGAATAAAAGACGACTGCCAGGTTGGACAAATAGAGAACATCTTGTCTGGGCCAGATATAGGCTTGGACAAGAAGGATGGAATGGACAATTCAGCAGCTCCCTAAGTTTCAAGATCATCTTGGGCATGCTAGCCTTACAGTCTGAAAAAAGTTCAAACAGAAGAGAAATTTGGCGGTGGAGGTATGGTGTATAGTGAGTACACTGGAGCATATAGTTTTGGACCAGCTATGAGCCCTGAGGTGAGGAATGAAGAGAGTGCCCTCAAGGTGACCTTGGTGAGGGAAGGCCAGCTCAGCAGGACCACTGAAGTCATCCAGTCCATTAAGAAGTGAACAACCTGAAATCCTGAATGGAGCTCGATAGCCTGTATCCAGCATCAGACATGGCCTCAGTTCCTGAATCTAATCGTTTAGCTTATTGTTCTCCTTCCTGAAATTTTACATGGCAACCAAAGGTGAATGACCTACTGTTACCTATCTTCTACATTCTCTCTCTCGTGCGTGTGTGAGTGCATGTGTGTGTTTGTGTGTGTATGTGGATGTGTCTCGTAGGTAAAATGGGGAGGAAATGGAAATGTGTTTTGAATATTTAAAAACCGCTAGAGCCTTTTCTTATTGGCAAGTATATCTACCATGTAGAAATTACAAGGCACTTTTCTTATGTATCCCCAGAACTAAATGGAAAAGTGGCTTTCATTGTACTATTATGCAAATAAGGCAAATGACTGAGGAAACAAGATGATTTGCTGAAGGTAAAACGGGCCTCATGAATGGAGGAGTCAGGGTTGAAGCCCAACTTGTCAGATGCTGTCTAATTATGCAAAGATTTTCCTAGAATTTTTAGAACAAAAGTAAAATAAAAGAATTTGCTTGCATAGAATATTGTACAGTTTATGAAAAGCTTTCACTACATAGCTATTAATTCACTCCCAGAACTCAGGATGCATTTTAGATTGGAAAAACCAACTACATCTTAGAAATGTGGATACTGAGCCACAGAGAGGTCCAGTGCCCCAGTTCCAGGTCCTGCTAGAACCTGGACCTGAATTTAGGCCTTCTGAACCCAATGTGTGTGTTTTTTCATTATATAAAGGCCTAACCAAGGAAAGAAATTCAAGAGAGAGAGATACATTTTAAATGTAAAATACTACTTTACAGCAAAGAAAATAACAGAGAGGCATGAACGGAATAAAGAGACAACCAGCTCTTCCTGACACAGAGGTGTAATATAGAGCATATACAAAGAAGTCAAGAAAAATGAGAAGCCTCCAGATAAGAACTCAATAAAAGTGGACAAGTGAAATGAATTGGCACTTCTCAATAAGCGAAGTACAAATGGTCAAAAAACATAAGAAAAAGCATTAAACATATCTTTAGACATACCTGGCCATGAAAGAAGTATGCATTACAACAATATTAACATTTCTTCCCACACCAGAAAGAATTTCAATCAAGAAGGCATCAAATAATAACAAATACTGACAGGGCTGCAGTGGAAAAGGGACCTTCCTCATCGCTGGGGGAAAGGGAATCTAGCACAACCATTATGAAGGCCATATGGGCATTCTTCAGAAAGCTAAAAAGAGAAATTCCAATTGACCCAGGTCTTCTCCTTGGAAGTGGCTTCCCAAAACGCATACCAATGTTATAGCAGCATCACGCATAACAACCAAATCTCGGAAGCAGCCTATACAGAAAAGGTGCCATCCACACATAAAGGAGTACTACTCAGCCACAAAGAAAAGTAAATGCAAGTCATTTGTAGGAAAATGGATACATCTTGGAAACATAATGATAAGTGAAATAAAGCAGATAAAAAACTTAAATGATATATGATTTCTTGCATTTGAGTAATCCATAATACAAATAAAGAATAATTTTTTATTTAAAAAACCTTAAAAAGAAACAGGGAGAAAGATCTTTTGCAAGTAGAAAGAGGACTAGGGATCAGGGGTGAGGAAGGAGGAAAGGCGACTTAAAAAGATGTAAGATGTATCACGTACATGCACCAACTACCTACAATGAACATAATCATTACATGTCACAAACGTGAAGTGAGAAAAGCCCTAACAATGACAATGAAAACAGGGAAGTGGCATCCAGAGAAGGAGGGAGGGAAGAAGGTGGGTGAGGAGAAGACAGGGAATGAAAGAATGAAGTCATGTTAAGTATATGTACCTACTCCCTAAAATGTATGTGAACATGTAAGGAAAATGTGGACTAATCTAATTTACTGATTAATTAAAATAAAACACCCAGAGGTTCTCAACAAATGCTGTACAAAACCTATTCAGCACCAGACTGCAGCCATTCTAAAGTGCCCATCTGAACAAAGGCCACTTTGATGGAGAATATGTGTCTCTGTGGTGCTTCACTCTCCTTCAGTGGCCTGACTCCGAATAATGCACAGAGATCAGCAAGCAACCCTCAGGTTTGCAGCAGCCCCTGAAGCAGACGAAGAAGGAGTCGGGGTCAGACTCTGTGACGCTCCCTCTGCACGGGTCGCCAGGGTGCAGGGAAGGTGCCCCACTCACTCACCATCCGTGAGTGTGGCACGGCCTGCAGCAGGTGCAGGACAGAAGAGGTACAGGTCTCTGAACTCAAGCAGCACTGTGTCCGGAGAAGGCTGCAGCGTGCGTGTGCGTAATGACACAGTGCAGTGTCACAGCACAGACCCCAGTGCATGGGGAAAGCACAAGAGAAAGAGAGGCTGGAAGGGTTCCCCTAGGAGGGAGCATTTGAACTGGGTCACTAAGGGAAGGAGAGAGTGAGAAATGTTCCACTTTGGCAGAGAGACCATCACGAGCAAAATTAGGGCCGTAAGAGATCAAGAAATGTTACAACACAGCGCTAGATCCTTCCAGAAATTTCGGTTCCCTCAGCAAGAAATTCAAGCCACAAGTACTCAGTCAGTGTCACCAAACTGAGCAAATAGTTGGTAAACAAGGGTTGACACCGCAGAGATGGATGGAAGTTCGCTGCCCCCCAGGGAGCTCACAGTGCGCTCCGCACACACTTCTAACCAGCGTGGACGCGGGTGGCCCACCGTGTGTGGCCCTTCACTTCCCCACCCAGCCCTAGGTCCCAGCCCGAGGCAAGAAGAACCCACTGTTTCCAACTAGACCATCACTGCACTCAAAGCCAAAGCTCTTGACCTTCAGCTCTCATAGGTAAAGAGGATAATAGGCATCATTTTCCCCGAGGAAGGCTTCATTTTCTTTTCTCATCACTGAACTACTGTGTTTCAGCTGTGTGCCATTAAAATCTCTACTCTCTTTTCATAGTCGATGGCTGTTTACTGATGTGGTCATCCAAGAAATGGAGTTTCTTTAGAACACAACAATAGTTCCTTTTTTTTTTTTCTTTTTAATGAAGCACCATCTTTTTTTAAAAAGCCATTTCTCTCCACTATCCTATTTGCCCACTGCAAGAGCCTGACAAACTGAGTATTGTTAGTGATCCATTCTACAGATGAGAGGAAGCAGCCTGAAGCCTCAGCCAGGGGGGACAACTCAAGGTCAACAACAACCACGTCTCTGACCCCCAGATGTTCTCCCCTTTCCTAAAACCTCACCTCCTGCCTAGAGTATGATAATATCATCCTCATTACAACACAAATCCCCAGATGCAATGCCGGCCAAAGCACTTCCTCCGGGTACCATAACTGCATCATAGATTAAAAGCCCAATTAGAGAACGTAGCCTTTTAACTGGGACTCACCACAGTCCCCTGGAGCCAGGATATAAAGGGAAAACTCTTGCAAAGTCAGGGGCTGTTGCTTCTGGAAATTGCCCAGAGACCTACTTACCTATATGCAAGAGTTTTCAGACCTATATTGCTCACCTGTCTACACCCCCCCACACACACTCTTGTGGAGATTCTAGCTGCTGGCTGAAAATCACATCCGGTCTTGTAGCCCGCTCTGACCAGTAGAAGCAGTGTGGACAGTCCAGGCACCTCGGGGCTGGGAAATACCATGTAGCATCAAGAGCCTCAGAGACTGATGGGAAACGATGCTCCCCTGGTTCACTTGGAGAACCAAAGTGGGGTTCTCTAGCTGCCTGAAAGTGGGATACTTGGCCAATAGCTACAGGCAAAGGGAGTCATTGCCCGGTGCAGTGGTGAAGAGGCTAAAAACGAAGTAAAGAGGACAGAAGCCTTGACTGCTATCCCACAGTTGGATTCCAGTGACCAGCCCATCCCCAGCAACCTGCACCAGTAGCAGGATAAGCTCCAGGGACACCCCCAGGGCCCAGGCTGGTAGGAAATACTATTTCCCTGGCCTGATTATTCCCTTTGCTCACAGGCTTTGAAGCTGCCTTCACAGATCAGGAGCCGCTATTTACTCTGGTCCGTTCTGTGTCATAACTGAGCTGCGGCCCCCGCCTGCCAACCTGTGCCCTCACCAAGGTACGGGACAAACAGGTCTCTGGGTCAGACTGGAGCACAGAGTAAAGCTACCACTGCCCCCTCGGCCCCAGCACCGCCTTCTCTGGAGCTTGCCCGGGTTCCCCGGCTCCAACGTGTGAACTGACGGGCTCTGTACTGTCGCCGCAGTCTCCATGTGGGACTTGTGTGGGGACCACTTCATTACCCCAGTGTCTCTCAGCCACCACACTGATGCCTCCCGGTCTCCCAAGCACTGTCCCCGTGTGGGCAGTACTGGAGGACAGAGCGATGGGCCAAACCAGAGATGAACCAGATTTCGCGGCAGAATCCCCGCTCAGTGATAGAAAGCCATCCAACTAGCAACCGCGCTTCCAGAAACGTCACTGCCGCCGCCGCCGAGGACTTTCGCAGCTGCCGACCCCGAGCGCTCCCACCTACCTGTCTCCCACTGCGGGCTCCCCTCTCTCACCTCCCAGGGCCCAGCTCCGGCCCTGGGCCCCTCACACCGCTCCTTTGCCTTCTCCAGCAGCCAACACTCGCGGCAGCGGTGGGCGGACCGAGGAGGAGGTCGCGCGCGGCACCTGCGAGCTGGAGACTCCCGTCCCCACGGCGCTGCTGCCTGGAGGAGGAGCGAGAGATGCTGCCCTCGCCGCCGCCGCCGCCGCCGCCGCCGCCGTGGTGCTGATGCGGTTGCTATGGTTACAGAACTCCGCAGCTGCCCCCTCTCGGTGCAACAGCTGCCCGGCCC
Organism: Thryonomys swinderianus; assembly: GCA_004025085.1. Lineage (NCBI taxonomy): Eukaryota > Metazoa > Chordata > Mammalia > Rodentia > Thryonomyidae > Thryonomys > Thryonomys swinderianus. The sequence goes on along the minus strand of PVIC010012673.1, from coordinate 18,742 downwards.
TGGCCTCCAGGCAGCCCCGGGGAAAGGCACCAGGAGGCCAGGTTGGGAAGCGCTTCGGGGAATTTGCCGCCACCGCTGCCAAAGAGGAAGCGCGCAGAGCCTGAGCTGGCGCCCTGGCTCGCCCGCCGGGGCCGTGCTCACCTCCGGCGCCCTTGCCCTTCTCCTTCCTTCTCGGGACGCCGCCAGACCCCGCGTCGCGCAGCGCGCCCTCGCGGCCGGGAGAGCGCGCCCCGCCGCGCGCTGGCTCCGCGCTCGCAGCCCTGCTCCGCGCCGGTTGGCTGAGCGACCGGTTGGGAGGCGCCGTGCTGCTCGCCTCACCTCCGTTCCTTCGCCGCCAGGGGCCTGTCGGAGCCTCCTCAGCTCGGCCCGGCGGCCCCGAGGCCGAAGACGCCTGCCCGCCCGGCCCGCGGAGGGCGCTCGGTGCTCTCAGCGCGGGCTGGCGGCGAGCATGCTCAGTCCGGCCCGGATGGCCTGGAGGCGGACGCCCTAGGGGCAAGGACAGTTCAGGTCCAGAGAAGTCCAGATCTTGAGGGATGGGGACGTTAAACTCGGAGCCCAGGGCAACAAGTGGATGCCGGGTAGAGGCTTAAAGCCTGAGCGATCCACACCTCAGCACTCGGCCGTGGCCCTCAAGCAACCGACGCCCCTGACCTGCAGCTGTTCTTAGTTCAAGCCTGACATCCAGGCTTCAGAGGGCGTGATACTCGGCGAGGGGAGGAGGAAAGAACCTCACTCCTTCCTATTTGAGCGGCCTTTGAAGGCCATGTTACACAGGAATTCTGTTGTTCGCACCAGCTCCAGCTTGCGAAGTTCTTGTGATGCCCCTCATACCGAGGACTGCACGTTCCTAGGGATGGACTCACAGCTGGGACTTGAAGGCCTTCATTCGACTAGGACCCGCCAACTCACCCCAAGTAGTGGCCATCAATTACAACCCGCGTGAGTCGCCTCCGACCCCGTTGGGATGCTGGGGGCAAATAGTGAAAGATACTTAAAGAGGGTACAGTAGTGGGCGAGGAGAGTGGTCAAGGGAAGGAGGGTACCCCTCCAGAAGGATGCATCAGGCAAGCAGGGCTTAGGGGTGCACAGGCAAGAGTGTGCTAGGGGACGTGAGGCGGGGCGGGGGGCATCAAGGGCTGCGGTGTCTGAGCAAAAGAGGTGAACTTGACCCCTGGAACAGTGGGAACCACCGAAGGAGCTTCATCAGGGGAAAGGGAAGGTGGTCAGAATGTTGAGCAGGTCCCTGTACTCATCAGCGGTGGCAGCGGACAGAGTAAGAAGCATCCTGAGAAGCCCACTGGGACGGGACCAGCATACACGCAGGCTCCAGTCTGTTCTTGGATCGTCCTCTGTGAAGCGCCCGGCCAAGATTTGAACAGCGTATGGCTTCAGTCAGTGTTTGCTAAAAGACAAGTGAATATTCATCTCTCCATTGAGAAATTGATTCTTTAACAATCTCTTGTCCTTAGAATGTGCCCAAAATCAGACAAAATTCAGTGGGCTATTGACATTGCATTTTTATGCAACTTTATTTTTAATTCAGTACAAGCCCCCAACAATTTCCTCTGCACTCACCATCCTTAGAGTCATAGTTAATTTACACCAAGGTGCATTTCAAATGTCTGAAGAAAAGAGCTCCATGATACACTAAGTGAAAAATCAAAATGCAGAATAGTGTTTAAAGAAAGACCACTCTTATGAAGAAAGATTTGTGCTTATTTATATTTGCTTGCATTGGCATAGAAATATGCTAGAAGGCTATTTAAGAAACTAGGAGAAGTGGCTTGTTGAGAAATGGCTATGGGAAGATAAAGGTACAAATTTGGGATCAAAATGAAGCTTTCTTAAATTTTAAATTAAGAAGAAATACAGATGCCATCTTAGTTACTTCTCTTGTTGCTGAAACAAAATACCCAGTTCCCAAAGTTAAAGAAGGAAAAGTTTATTTGGCTCACAATTTGTAGAGGTTTCAATTATAGTTGGCTGGGTCCAAAGCAGGGAGGTGTGGCAGAGGGACAACACAGAAGAGGAACAGTTCATGGCTGGCAGAAGGCAGCAAGCAGCAAGCTACAAGTGACAACCATAACCCTCTTTGTGTTCCTTACTTTTTTCCAAGATTATCCGCTCTTAAGATGAATAGCACCCACCTCCCAAAAGGCCCACCTATGACAACATGAGTATTTGAGGGGGGACATCCAGACACCACCCATAACAAATGCATATACAGTATACATTGCACACGTGTGCACATGCACACACACACATAAATTTGTTACTAATACTTCAATGAACCTTGGGACAACTTCTAATACAATATTCAACTGACCAACTGGATTTTCCTAAAGCTGTTCCCAACCCAACTTCTCTATGTGGCAAAATATTATGAATTATACTGCGGTGTCTGTTTCTTCAAACCCTGCTCATGGATCCTTCTACGTGAAATACATTGTTCTTCCAGCTGAATATGACCTCTAGACCCAGAGAATCCCTCGCCCTGTAGACAGAAGCCATGCAATATCCCACCCCTATTTTGCCCAGGACTGCAGAGTGGAGTCAAGAGCAACTAGGTACTACTAAAGATCTAGCAGGAAAAGCCCCCAGGGTGGTGCTAGTGGAACTAATTCAAAGCAACAATAACATTTTAAGTTGTCTCCTTTCCCAGGGAATGTCTCCCACCTATAAAATCCCAGGAGCCAGAAACCTAAAATGGTCTCCTCCTTCCTAGCCTCTGTCTCTGTCTCCACCATCTGTCTGTCTCTCTGTCTCAGTGTGTGTGTGTGTGTGTGTGTGTGTGTGTGTGTGTGTGTGTGTGTTTCTCCCTAGGTGCCTCCCTCCTTCCCTTTCACCCCTTATCTCAGAACGTCTAGTCAAATATCAACTCTGTCTATTCCACCACATGAATAGCTTTTAAATTTATCTATGACAGAAACCCCCTGAGATATGTAGTTCATCAAGAAACAGTTAGTGATGGTGTGTTTAGAGAAAGGAGTGATATCCTGAGTGTTTTGAGGTGAGCAGTGACAGACAGGACTGGAGCACAGCAAGCTGACCCAGCCCCGGGGCGCAGGTGAAGCCACAGGCACCGTCTAGGTTGCTGTGCACCAGGCGATCTGTGTTCTGGCCAGACCCAGCTCAGGTGTAAGCGGTGAGGTCGCCTTCCCTGCCTTGTAGAAGAACCACAGGGCCTTGGAATTTCTGCAGAGCAGCCAGCAGTTCTTGTGAAAGGCAGGTTTCCAATGGCGACACCCTGTGGCAGCAAGAAGCAACTGTCATGAAAAGCTTTCAGACTCTACATGCTCTCTACATTTTGGATTTAAAAAAAAATCAGAAAAACCTCCCCTTTGGATCATATAAGCCATATAATTTTAGATTTTGTTGGGGCAGTGGTTTGACTTCCTCCTTATGGAAGGACACAGACTGAGGCAAACTGTGACCTTGACATCTGACTTTACATCTCTCTATGGACCGTCCTTCAAAGATGACTCCATCTAGTAATATCTCGATTTTCCTTTCCACAAAACAAAATGGATAATGAGTATCACTTGTTCAATTCTGGAGAAGTTTAAATGAGTGAAAATGTGAAATGAAGTGGTGTGTACGGGAGCCACTGGTATTTGTAAGTGTAGGGATAGGTGGGCGGAAGTAGAAAAACGCTCAGTGCAGGTTTTCCAGTTATACTCACGTCCTCTTCACCCCCTGAATCAACTCAGCCCAGAGCCTGAAGCTGTCTGCTGTACATTCAATAGTGATCTTTTTAAAAGGCCACTTTGATCCTCTCCTACTCCTCTTAAGATTCTTCAGAAGTGATTCTAGACTTTCAGAATCACTGAAATGAGCTCTAGGCTCCTGGGCCTCAGAGCGGATCCTGCCGTGTTTGGCCGAGCAACGCAACTTCTGCCGATTCCCAGATACCCCAGAGGGACAGCGCTCCCGCGAACCTGACTCATTCCTTAAACCTTTAACCGCTTGGACTTCCTGCCTGGAACTTTCTCCTACCTGTCTGAGAGTTAACTCCTCCTCCCCTGAGGTCTCCCAATGGTTTATACGTGCAGACCTTTGCAATTTAATTATTTATTCAAAAGGGTTTTTCTTATGCTAGATGGAGAAGTCTTTGCATGAAGTTCTTAAGAAAAGGCACAGGTTTTAGCCTTTTTTATTCAAATCATAGTGTAGCATCAGGAACGTGCACAAGGTGTGCAATACATTTAAATTTGTTTTTTTTACTTGGAGAGATTTTTAGATTTATTTTCTTCTCGCTGATTTGTCCTGCTTTTCCTGCCGTGCCCAATTCTAATATTTGTTTCAATTCTAATATTTGTTCCCCGCATTTATAAGAGGTGTTCAATCGCTGCGTTTAGCTTGACTCACGAGTGGAATGGTGGATGAGATCAATTTGCAGCCTACTTGGTTGCACGGGGTGGAAGGACCGCTCTGTGACCTTCGAGATGGACCTTCACCCACATGGCGCTGCGCACGCGCCCCAGCGGTGCCAGGTGTAGAGCGCCCTGTGATGGTGATCGCGGCACACGCAGGACAGAGCACAGGACAGAGGCACTGTCACCGTCCAGCCGCGAGGTGAGCAGTGCATCAGAAAGTGGGGAGAATGAGGTGGGAAGCGTGTTTACAGTAAGGAGGAGCACTGGCAGGGGGGTAAACAGAAACATGTCTTTTACTGTTGTTTTTTCTTCAAATATTCATTCACCCTACTTTTCTTTTTTTTTTTTGAGACAGGGTCTCACTTATGTAGTTCAGGCTGGCCCTGAGCTCACTATGTAGCCCAGGCAAGCCTCGAACTCAGCAATCCTCCTGCCTCTGCCTCCCGAGTGCTGGGATGACAGGCGTGAGCCGCCACACCCGGCACTGTGGTATGTGGTATTGATGGCATTGTATGTGGTTACCAGGATCGAACTCAGGACCTTGCACTTACGAGGCAGGCTCTGGAACCACTGAGCTAACCCGCCGGCCCCACCCTACTTTTCTGATCACACTTCATAAACCTACCAAAGCAATTCTGAAGACCAGAAAAATTCTGGAACCACAAAGCAGAGCGATTCCTTACTGTAGTGATTTGTGAACATGTAAATGTTGATCACTGTTTTTGTGATGACTCCTCAAAGGTACTCCCTTCGCTGCGGGCTTTTTCTTCCATTTCCACCTGCTGGGAGCCTCCTCTGTATGAATTCTACACGTTTCTTGCTCCCGTTGTCTAATGCAGTGCTTCTCAGCACCCGCCCTATCTGTCACCTTTCGGGGCCAGGTGATGCGCTGGCCTGAGGGGCGGCCTGTGCCCAAGGGTCTTCCGCGGCGCCTCTGAGTCCTCCACACTGCGTGCCAGGAGCCATCACCATTTGTAAAATGTGAGCGTGTGTGCGTGCACGTATACACACACACACACACACACACACACACACGATCTCGGGAAAAGAAAGAGAGAGAGAGAGAGAGAGATCTGGAACACTTAAAAATGGCGCTGGAAACAAACTTCTTCAGCTGAGAACCACTACTCCAGTCCAGCCCACACCAGCTGTCAAGAGAGAAGTGACAGGGTACATTCTGAGCGAGGAAAGCACGTTTAGGCAAACAAAATAAAAAAAGGAACCACAGCAAAACACAGCAAGTAAAACCAAAGGCAAATTTAAAACGGGCTGGATCTGACCTCTGAAGTGACCTTGGAAGCTCTTAAGGGCCATTGTCTGACCTACGTATCTGAGTATCGGTAAGCCAAGAAATGAATACTTACTAAGGTCACTGAGATTTCAGGGGTTTTCTGTGCACACAGGAAGGGAGAGCCCATCGGAGGGAGTCACAGATCTCCCAACCATGAGTCACCTCAAAAATGAAACCCAGAGTTCACGTGACATGCTGTGAAATAGGCACCGTTATAAGGTGCAACCCTGGTGTGCAGAACTTGGAGGAAGAAAAAGTGGCAGAGCACGGGGTGGGCTGGGTGCGGCTTGGTCCCGCAGCCCCATCGAGGGCTTCTACTCCGAGAGCCTCGGGGGGGCCTTGAGCGTTGGGTGCCCGAGCTCCACAGCACAGGGTTTATACCACTGTCACACTTAAGGATACTATCTCTTTACTGCTGAGAAAACGCCACTAAATTCCCCCCCAAAAGAAGTCATTTTGTAAGCAATAGATCATTTGTGCTTTTGAGAATGTCAGTAACTTTGAAAAAAGATCTACTGAGTTAAAGTGCACAAGATGACATTAAAAATAAATGTCCTCACTAAGTTGTGAAATAATGATACTATTTTTCTATTTTTAAGCTCAACAAATTTTGTATCTATATATATATATATATATAATTTTTCAAAGCTGGTGAATCATTACATTAGATGACTTCAGCACTTTGGGGACAAGTCTTCCTTTTACAAAGCACACAGCCTTGGGAGACGGCCAGGCTCTTCTCTCTTCCCTTCGTCAAAGTGTTCGGGGCATCAGGACCATTCTCTGCAGAAACTCCAGGCTTTACTCCAAGCCCATCCCCGGCTAGCCAAAAAGGGGGGGATTTATCTTGAGCACGAGGTTCCATGGTCTCTCCTCCCTTGGACCCGCTTCCTCCTCTGGGTGATGGACGAGCCAGGCCCAGGCGTGCCTTGGGCCTACTCCTCTCCAGCTCCCACACTGTTGCCTCCCGGGGTATGAAGAGACTCCATGACCCCTTCAGAACCAGGTGAGCTAAGCCTCGCTTTTAGTACTGAATGTGCCAGGAAGGAGCCCAGTGAGCTTGGAAAAACCACTCAGCCTCTCTGAGCCTCAGTTTCTCTTTAAAGGCAGGACTTCAGCAGGAACACTTATATAAATGTCGTATCTTCTTCAAAGACCTGGTATGTTTTTTATTTCTCTTCAACTTCCTTTTCAAGAAACTGTTGTGTTGAAATGGGGAGCAATAAACTCACTCATTGCTGTTGTTGTATAATGATCCCTTGTGAGCATAAAGCAGATTTTCTACCATTCATGATTTTGTACCATTGAGAAATATGTGGGTTGTGTGTGTGTGTGTGTGTGTGTGTGAGAGAGAGAGAGAGAGAGAGAGAGAGAGAGAGAGAGAGAGAGAGAGAGAGAGAGAGAGAGAGAGAGAGAGAGAGAGAGAGAGAGAGAGAGAGAGAGAGAGAGAGAGAGGGAGAATGTATACTTGTGGTCAAACTGCTTCCATTAGGAATGCTATGAGGATTCGTGTGTGCACCTCCTAAGACATTGGTGCCTGTTTTTCTTCTATATTTGGAAGGACAATTGCTGACTCATAAAGTACACACAAGTTCCAATTTCCTGGGTAATCTCACATCATTTTCCATAATTATTGTGTTATTTTACACTCACGTTGGCAGGGAGTTGGGTTCCCATGGCACCTTCTCCTTTCCACACCTGATAAAGTTGGGTTTTGATTTTTCAAATCTAATGCATGGTAAATGGTGTTGGATTCATAAGTGGCTTTTATTTGCATTTTCCGATTTAAAATGTTCAGCCGTCTTTGCTCAGTTGTCATTCCCACTTTCTGTGTAGGAAATGCTTGCTATTTGCCGGAATTTTTATTGAATCTTTTCTCATTTTCTTACAGATTGTATTCATAATATTTTTAGGTTTTATATGTTTAAATATCTTCTCAGATCTTGTGATTCTCTTGTAGTCATGTTTCCGTCATGTCTTCTTGAATAAAACCCTTTATGTTCATGTCAAATTCATTGTTATATTTTTCCTAATCTTTCTTCTTTAATGTTTTAAGACTATTTTTACATTTTGAGGTCACTAAGTTACATATGCATATATATATACATATATATATGGAAACTAATCATGTTTATATCATATGTAGCATGATATGTGTTGAATTGCATGCCTTTCCCTTTGACTTCTGAGTCTTTGACCCAATTACTCAGTTCTGTTCACAGTCTGAGCACCCTTCTGCCTGCAATTTTCAAAAATTGGTGGGTGGAGAGGTGCTCCCCAAAAGAGAGGAGAACTAATTCTGGGTTCACTATGTTGTTCCATTAGGATATTTTACCCTCTTGTAAGTAATACATGTCCATATACTCCAGTTTTATCATGAGCCTTGCTATCCAGTAAAATATTACCACACAACTAGATCTTCTTTGGTTACTCTTAACAACATAAGACTGTAGATTGTTTGGAAGCACTAGAACTGGGATTTGTGCCTTTGAATTTTAGAGCAGGCTTTGTTTGGGCTCCTGATAGCACGATTTAGGTTTTTCACTGGGATTTGATTGGATCTATAGATCAATTTGGGAGTAATTGACACATTCATGAAAATAAATATTTGTCTTCTACCTCTAATTCAGTAATATTTATAATTTTCTTCTACATCCACTTGTAAATATTTTGTGGGATTTAGATCCAAATATCTTGTATATTTTAATGCCATTTTAAATCTATCCCTTTCAAAATTAAATTTGGTAGGTAGAAATGCAGTTAACAGGAGCATTATTTTTATTGATCATTTCTTAGTTTGTGCAAACTTCTATGTTAAAAATATCACAAAATGAGCCGGGCGTGGTGGCTCACGCCTGTAATCCCAGCACTCGGGAGGCAGAGACACGAGGATTGCTGAGTTCGAGGCTTGCCTGGGCTATATAGTGAGCTCAGGGCCAGACTGAACTACAAAGCAAGACCCTGTCTCAAAAAAAAAAAAATCACAAACTGAATGGCTTACAAACAGTAGAAATCAAAGGTCAAGACCCCAGATGATTCAGTGTCTGATGAGGCCTCTCTTTTACACAGGTGCAACCTTTTGGCTATGTCCCCACATTTCAGAAAGACAAACAATCTCCCTTAGGCCTCTCCAAGGACACTAATTCTATGTGTGACCTTATTACCCCCCCCCAAAGAAACACGCCTTCATATCACTGCATTGGAGGTTGATTTCAACAGACACATTTGGGGAGGAACAAAACATTTAGATGATAACATATTTCTTTCTGTATCTATTAGAAAAGGGGATGACTTTCTTCTCACCTCTACTGATAGGTTACATTAATGCATTCTATAATGTTGATGTAAACTTGTGTTCCTGGAATAAATCAAATTGGTGGCAACGAACCATCTTTTTGCAAACACTGTCCTATTTCGACTGGCAACATTTTATTTAGAACTGTTTTATGTTTAATGAATGAGATTCAAATCTAATTTTCTTCCCTCTATCGAACTGTCTGGTTGTAGAATTAAAGTTAACTACCCACTTAAAATTAGTTGTGTAGTCCTCCCTCTTGCTCTCCTCTGCAGTATCTTTCATCATATTTACAATAAACTGCTTCTTGCAACCCATCTGCAAAACTACTGGGGGAAGAGGGTCTAACATTTTCTTTGTAGGAAGAGTTGTAATTATTGTTTTGGTTCTTAAACAGAACACAGGAAGTTACAGAGGCGAAACTTTTAGGATTGAGACACCAGAAGCCTGTATATAAGCTGGAAGAAAGAAACACAAGGGTGAAAAGTCAGATAAAAAGAGAGTGGAGAGAAAGCAGAGAAGTCTGTAAGTGGAAAGAGGAGGTGGTGAAGCGACTACAGTATTGTTTTCATCTATTTTGCCTTTATCATCTGCGCTGTGCGGTAGGAAGGAATTTATATGTATTATGCGACCTAATCCTCTCAAAAGAAAATGAAGTGAGTCCTACAGCTGTCTTCAATTTACAGGAAACCTGATGTTTGCAGTGGACATTTCTGAGATGGGATTCTACTTCAAGACTTTAGACACAAAGTCACGCTTAATCACTACCCCTCACCGCTGGACAGGCAGCCACTGAGTGAGTCATTCGAGGGACAGGGAACGTTCCACGGCAGGGACAGGAAAACGGTGCTCGGAGCCAGCAGATCCCAGCAGGAGGAAGGGCAGTGGGTGGGAGCAACGGTGAGACAGGACCCGAAGTCCCGTGGAGAATCAGTGTGCGGGCGGGGCCGGAGCTGCAATCCTGGAGCCAGTTTCAGGAGAGGAGGCCCTGGAGGTGGAGAGGCAGGGGCCAGTGTTGTCTTTCCCACCCCGGGGGTCCTCTCGGTAGAGATCTGCCCACCCACGAGCAGCTCAAGCACCCCAGGAGCTCTCACCGCAAAGACTGAGAACCAGCTGGAATGCAGAGGGAGGGACTGTGCAAAGATACACAGCCCAGCTTCCCGTGAGCTCTGCGCAGTCTCAGTCTGGACAGGCCGAGGAAAGCCGTCCAGGTGAAGCGACCCATTCGAATGTTAGAGCTCAGCTACGAGCCTCTCGGGGAACACAGCGGGCTTCTAGACAGGGGAGGCCGAGGCGTACGGAGCAGCCCGCGCCTCTCGGAGGCCCAGCGCAGACCATGTAGGCTGGGAAAACAAGCTGCCGTGAGGAGGGGCAGCCGGAAGACACTCAGAACTTCCAGATGCGCGTGACGCATGCCACTAAAGGCACGGCTGGGCCACGGTGATGCCCCGAGGCCCGCGGGAGCCCGAAGGAGTCATTGCCTCGCTTTGCCTGCGAGGCTGCTTGGAAGAGGCGATGTTTGCACAGGCTCTATAGAGATGTTAGAGGAGCGGGTGGCTGCCAGGCAAGTAAGAGAAGGCGAGGAAAACATTCTCGGTGGGAGGATGGCAGAGCCCTGAAGGTGGCTGGGAAAGGAAGCGTCTAGCTCCCCACAAGCACTACTGGGAGGGAGAAAAACTTGCCTGGTGGCTGAGGCCGCGCCTTCCGGCCTGGCCGGGTGTTCCAGCCAACAGCTAAAGGATCTGTGGGTCCGTTTCTTCCTAAGCGAAGCACAAAATGACCCTGTCCTGGGTAATGCTGCATCGTGTCCACTGCAGTAGTGAGGCAGGGTCTTTGGAACGAGGTCTTACGCTTTCTTGTGGGCCGAAGGAAATGTGGACTTTTGGCAAGTTGGTGCTCCTACCACAAGGCAAAATACACAGGCACACCACAAGCTGTGGCGGTAGCTGTGGTTGTAGCTGTGGTGGTAGCTGTGGTGGTGGCTGTGGTGGTAGCTGTGGTGGTGGCTGTGGTGGTGGCTGTGGTGGTGGCTGTGGTGGTAGCTGTGGTGGTGGCTGTGGTGGTGGCTGTGGTGGTAGCTGTGGTGGTAGCTGTGGTGGTGGCTGTGGTGGTGGCTGTGGTGGTAGCTGTGGTGGTGGCTGTGGTGGTGGCTGTGGTGGTAGCTGTGGTGGTAGCTGTGGTGGTAGCTGTGGCTCTAGTCTAAGAAGGAAATCTCAGTTTGCACGCTTGTCTACAGATGTCTCAAGGCTTACTCGTCTGCTTTTCTATTCCCTCCCAGGCAAAGGTATCTTCTTCTTCGGGCTGTTGATGTCACTCATAATCCAGTCCCAAGTTTCCTCCATGCGCAAGAGAACCGAGTGAGGCTCTTCACATCTAGCGTTTTTCCTGGTCCCCAGGGCCACTGCTTGACTTAGATGCCATCATCCCTATCTTGCACGCAACAAAACTTGAGCACAAGCACATCAAAAGATTTGGTCAAGTACAAAGATCCCTTGCAGTTATAGAGCTAGCTTGTGTATGCAGGGGAGGGGCAGAGAGAACAATTCAGCTCTTTTCCTGTACTTTTTTTGTTCTATCCTTACCTCATCCAATGATATGAACACCACACTCTTTGCAAAACAAACATGTCAGAAATGATGCTTTATCAACTATCTGTGAACTTCATACACCAGCGAGCTGACATATGAAATCAATCATTACATGAGGTCTAAGTACTATTTTAAAAATTGTAGCTGGGCTTGGTGGCTCGAGCCTGTAATCCCAGCACTCGGGAGGCAGAGGCTGGAGGGTTGCTGAGTTCAAGGTTTGCCTGAACTACATAGTGAGCTCAGGGTCAGCCTAAACTACAAAGTGAGACCGTCTTAAAACTAAAATAAATAAAATAAAACAAAAATTGTACACATTTCAGTGTGCATATTGATGAGAGTCTGGGAAGGGTTTATACATTCACAATTTCATCAGCATAACCAAAGTGCTCATCATATCCATCATGTCCAAAGAATGTCTTATTTTTTTTAACTGCACTCTTGTTTTCTAGTAAGAACACGGAACGCTAGGTCTATCTTTTTAGCATATTGTAAAGCATACGGTACAGCACTGTTAAATACAGGTGAATAGATCACCAATAGAAAGGCAATGCCCAATCTCTCCTTCCCTCAATATCTGCCAAACACCATTCTGCTCTCTGCCTCCATGACTTTGACCTTTCATGATGCCTCATTTCAAGGGAATCATGCTGTATTTGCCATGTGGTAACTAATTCATCCACATAGTTGCAAAATTGGCTTAAGCCATGGGTGTGGAGGGCAGGAAAGCTGTCCACCTTGGCCACAGGACTTTGTTTGGACTTGAGTGTACAGTCAAATGCAGCAGGAAGGGCCTGTGCGCACCAACTCCCGGGGTACAGTGTGAGGTAGTGCTCCTTCCAATGGCAAGCACCAAATAGTTGGTAGCTAGAAACCCTCTCTGTGGGAACAAGCATATTATACTTAAGTATGATCTAATCTTTGCACCCATTTTCAATAAAGAAAAATATTATTCTGGACATTCTTCTTCTTGTCTTCTCTTGAACATATAATGCACAAACTTTGGATGCAGTCTGTCCTCTCTATTTTCCAGGGGTTTTCCATTCCCTTCACTCCAAGGCCAAACAAGACATTATATCCTTTCAAGCCAAGTTCCTGTCTAGTACTGTGTTTCGCTCTCAGGAGCAGGACCCTGTGGCACTGGCCAGGCCAGTGAGCCAGCAGATGGCATTAAAGAGGATGTCAAGTCCTTTCCAGTTTGGACAGGTGTGGTGCAGTCTGTGGTTCTGACATCGGGTGACACGCCTCAACCTTTCCTTCTGCCTCTAGTCTGCAGCAGAGCCAGCACGTCAGAAGGCAGCTCACATTCCTGCTGCTGCAAAGCGACAGACCAGGAGTGATGGATGAAGAGGGATTCGACAGGGTGACTTCAGGGCACGTGTTGGGGGAGCAGGGTCCAACCTGGAGAGTGTAGAAAGGATTACATGGCTGTGGGTTTGTTTACTCCCGGGTCAAAAGAGAGTTTGATGCTGTGGCCCTGACTCTGTGTGTGGCTCTGAGAACACAGAACACACAAGGGAACACCGGCTCTGTGTGGTTATCACAGCACACAGCAGTGAGGCCCAAGACACAGATACACCTTCCTCTCACCTGCTACTGTCAGCACTGGCCTTAACACGGACATCATCATCTTCACACCATGCAAATCAGGTACGAGGTTCTTCCGGTCTGGCTCCATTTGCAAACTCTCCAGCAGAGTGAAGTGGGGAATGGTGATCTCCCAGAGAGCCTATTCATGCCCGATGTAGATCTCCATCGCCGCCATTTACCAACAACACAAACTGGGGAGAGAGAAACCACAGGAATGGAGACAACTCCAGGAATAAAATAAGAGCTGATACGCTGTTAGCCAACTATTCATTGCTCCTTAAATGCATTTTAAAATGTTCTAGTAGATGGAAAAATGGTTTAGAAAATAGTTTCATGGTGTGATCCCATTTTGATACAAAACTAATAGAAAAAAAAAACATAGCAACCTAAAAATACACAAAACCAAGACAGGCACTGAAGCTGAGAGCACAGATGATTTTAAGTCTCCCCACTATATTTTTCTGTTTTCTCAGGGTCCTATGAAAAGTTAGTCTCTATGTCACCAAGCCAAAAATAAATGCAGCTTATTTTATAGGTCCCCTTGATGAAAATGGCCCACATCTTTCTACTCTAAATTAGTAAGCATTGTAATAGTCACTCATTCATCCATGGTAAGATAACATCTCTCACTGTGTTTGGTTCCACTCCATGCCACCACTGGGATGTGATTGAAAACAGGGATGGTCAGGAATGTGCAGACCTGAGGGGGAAGCTCTAGAGACTGTGGAAGCCTCTGCCTTCAAGAGGGACCCAGAAGAGCCCTGAGGTCTGAGTGTGCTGCACACAGAAAGCAGATGCCTGCCGTCTGCCTTGCCGTGGCAGTGTGGACACCAAGCACAACAGACGTAGGGTGGGAAGCTAGGCCCAGGAGCAGAGGACCCTCAGCACGCTGGGCAAGAGCCCAGTGACTTCTGAGTTAGATCCTGAAGTGAGCGCTGGGAAATGTGGATTCCAATGTCAAGATAAGGGATGAGGGAAGGAAGGGCTGGCTGGAACTGAGGGAACTGACTTATACAAACCCCTAACAAGCTTTTAACCTCGTGCTTCACTAGTCCTGTGTGAGCCATGTCTTGTTCTGAGAAGAAAATAAAGCTCAGCGCAGAATTCTGGGAGGCCAAGCCCTGACAAAAACACCATGTCCTCTGTCCCAGGACTCTACTCACACAGACTGGTCTGCTTAGCTTCCTGACCGCAAAGGAACTGCTCAAGCGCTGTGCTCAGTTACATCCATTAGTGGGGACCTCAGCTTTGCTCATCACTGTGAGTTCTTAGAACTAAAAAGAGGACAGAAAAACTGAAAGAAACTTGCTCAAGGTTTCCACTCCCCACATGCGTAGCCTGTGATTTCATTATCCAAGTTGGGTTTATGCTCACCCACCTCATTCTGCACAAATCCAAACTGTCCTCAAACAACAGTTTTTATATAAAATACATGTATGGAATTTGTGAAGGCTACAATTAAGATTCTGCTGTCTAAAGGACAATGCAGTCCATCTCTCCTGGTGTAAACGTAATTTACTGTCATCCTACACAAAGGATCCTTTCCATTTAAATGGAGAAGAAATCATAATAATGCATGATTGCTTTACGAATGTGAAAATTATATAGTCATTGCATAATCAACCATTTAATCGACACATCATCACATCTCCTATGGAGAGCAGAACTGCTTTCAAATCCTGTAACTGATTGTTCCAGTGGTTTCTTTTGAAAATAAGACCACTGATAGTCCCCTAAGAGCAGGAGGATTCAAAGCCTCTGTTGTTAATTTAGCACCTGCTGTATGCTAGGAGCACTTGTTGCAGTTTACAGTCTTCACAAAGATATCCTAACCACTATAAAGCTAAATTCATGAAGGTAGCACATAGGATATTTTATACTGTATATTAAAATCTTTTTCAGAAAGGCATGTTCACAGAAATTTAAAATGAGAGAAATAAAATTATAAAGGGAATTAAAGGATCAACCATACACATGGACTTTAAACAGAACTTTCTAATCAACAGTATCCATAACAGGAATCTGAACCTTAACCTTAATCCTCAGCCTTGAAAAGGAAACCCGAGAGGCCGGCAAATACCAACCAATAGTATACTTAACATGAATCCCAACCTTAGCTTTAATCCTAAACCTAGAAATGGAACACAAACAAAATGGTAAATGCCAAGGAATTCTATCATTAACATGAGTCCTATCCCTAGCCGTAACTTAAGATCAAAAAATAGAATCAAAAGACACTGGTGAATGACCACCAACACTATCCCTAAACTGAATCCTAACACTAACCCTAATCCTAAAATTAGTAAAGCGAACCAAAGAGATGGTAAATGCAAAGCATCTCTTTTCCTGTCTGAAATCCTAAAGCTAACCTTAAGCCTAAACCGACAAAAGCAACCCAAAGAGAATGGTAAATGCCAATCGCCTCTATTCCTTGCCAAAATACTTATGCTAACCCTAACCTAAGTGTAAAAAAGGACCCGAAACACTGCTAAAAGACCAAGAACACTATTTCTAAGCTAAATCCTAACACTAACCCTAATTCTAAGCTTAAAAAACCAACCCAAGGGGCCAGAGATTTAGTTCAGTGGTTCCAGCACCTCCTAGCAAGCACAAGGTCCTGAATTTGATCCCCATAACCACATACAACAATACTTGACATGGTGACTCGTACCCGCCAGCAATTAGTACCACACAACCCAATCCTGAGCATGGTGGCTCACACCTGTAATCCCAACACTTGGGAGGCAGAGGCAGGAGGACTGCTGTGAGTTTGAGCCTTACTTGGGCTACATAATGAGCTCAGGGCAAACCTGAACTGAACTACAAAGTGAGACCCTGTCTCAAAAAAAAGAAAAAACAAAGAGCCTGGCATCCTATACCTGCTACAAATCCTAACCCTAGTCCTAATCCTAAGCCTAGATAAGGAACCCAAACAGACTTATAATTATCATCTGGAATACCTGTAAACCGTATCCTAACATTTAACCTAACACTGTACCTAGGAAAAAAATACACTAGAAAATGGCAACAAAATGATCTTTAACAGCAATGCCAACACCAACCCTGATCCAAAACTAGAAAAGGAACTCAAAAGGAATGGTAAATGCCAACCAACACTAACCTTCATGCAAAAGCTGAACATAAGCCGTATCCTAGGCATGGAAATGGAACCCAAAGAGAATGGGATATGACAAAATAGTATTGTTAACCAAACTTTAAACTTTACTACAATTCTCAGAATTAAAAACAGAGCTAAAGTTAATGGTAAATGCTAGCCAACAGTAATCCTAATACAAATATCAACATAACCTTAATCCTGAATCTAGAAAAGAACATAAACTGTTAAATGCCCATCAAGAGTATCTGTAATGTCAATCCAAACCCAAACCCTCATGCTCAGCCTTGAAATGGAACCCAAAAGGCTGGTGAACGGAAACCAAGGCTAAACCTAACAAAAATCTCAAGACTAACCCTAATTCTAAGCCTAGAAATGGCATCCAAAGGGAATGGTAAGTGCCAGTGAATACTGTCACAAACATGAATCTTAATGCTAACCATAACATAGGCCTAAAGAAGAACCCCAAGCCACTGGTAAATGAAAATCAACACAGCCCCTTAAGTGAATCCTAACATGAACCCGAACACTTAGCATACCAAAAGCAACCCAAAGAGATGAATAAATGCCAAGCACCCCTGATCCAAATCTAGAAAAGGAACTCAAAATGCATGTATAATGCCAACCCACAGTGTCCTTAATGCCAACGCTAAACCCAAGACAAATCCTGGGCATAGAAATGCAACCCAAAGGGAATGGTAAATGACCAAAACCCAATCACTAACCTGAAAACTGAACCCTAACTCTGATCCTAGATCTAGAAAATGAACCCAAACAGAAAGATAAATGCCAGCCAACAATATCCTTAATGTGAGTACTAACAATAATTCCAAGAGACTGCTAAATGCCAACCAAGAATATCCATAGCACAAATTCAAACCCCAACACGGATTTTAAGCCTTAAAAAGGAACTCAAAGAGATTGGTAAATGCCAACCAGGAGTATCCCGACAAGAATCTCAACCCTGTCTCTAGTCCTAAGCCTACAAATGGAACCAAAAGAGAATGGTAACGGCCTCTGAACCCTGTCACAAAATAAGTCCTAGCCCGAACCGTAATCGTAAACCTCGAAATGGAGCTGAATGCACCTGCTGACTGCAAATCAAACCTATCCCAAACCCAGACCTAACACTGTCATTCTGAGCATAGAAAAGGAATCTAAATTGACTGGGAACCACAAACCAATACTGTCCCTAACTGGTATCATTAAACTAACTCAAATTCTAAGCCTAGAAAGGAAACCCAAGACATTTGTAAATGCAAACCAACACTCTCCCTCACTATCCCAAAATCAGGATGCTAAACCTTACCTAAACTAAGCCTAAAATAGCAACCCCAAAAGACTAGTAAGTACCAAACAACAGTATCTACCATGCTAGTCCTAACCCCACCTCTAGTCCTAAACCTAGGAAAAAAACCAGTTAGGCTGATAAATGCCTACCAACACTCTCTGTATCCCAGTCCCTAGCCTAATCCAAAAGTTAAGCCTAGAAAACTAATCCCAAGGAGACCTGTAAATGCCAATCACCAAAATCCACAACCCTAATCCTAAACCTAGAAAAAGAACCTGAATAAACTATCCATCACTATGCCAACCATCACTATCCCCAGCCGAATCCTGACACTAGCACTAATCCTATGCCTCCAAAAGGAACCCAAAGAGACTGATAAATGCCAGTCAGCACGGTCTCTAACCTGTATAGTAACAATAACGCAGTCCTATGCCTACAAATGGATCTAAAATATTAAGTGTCCAACCTAGGGTGGTGGCGAAGGACCTTTCTCAAGAGTCCTTTCTACGGGGTTCCCAGACTGGCTTGCTTCTTGTAACAGAAATTAAAGGAATGAAAAGAGCCCGGGAACCCCACAGAACAGGATCTGAGGCAGCCTCATACAGTAGAAATAAGCCTTCTCAAGAATGAGTGGGAACTTTATAGCAAACCAGAAGAAAAATTCACAGTTTAATCTGAATTTCACACACAAAACCTGTTGTTTTTAGGATAAGTATATCCCGAATAGTGCTGTAAATGAAGTTATCTGAAGCTCACATTTAACTGAGTAATATTTTATCTGATGATCTACACAAAGCTCCAAGTTACTCAGTCGACCTCCCTAAAGAAGACGTGGTTTTTTTTATAAAATGGAGTATTACTCTGCCATAAAGAATGACAAGATCGATCCATTTAGGTGCAAATGGAGACACCTAGAGGATATACTAATAAGTGAAATCAATAGATCACAGATAGACAATTCCCGGATCTTCTCTTTGGCATGAACACCTGTAGATGCAAGTGAGCTTTAGAAAGTATGACAGCTTTTATAGAGTGCAAAATTTCTATAGGAAACTTGGTGTGGGAATGTGATGAGGGGAAGGAATAAATATGATACAGAAAGAAAATAAAAGAGCATGTATAAAGGGGGTGAGGAGGGGTGGGTGGGTAGGGATATGGGTAAAAATGAGAATTAACTTGTGTCATATACTGGTACAAAT
>PVIC010012672.1:0-39293 GCA_004025085.1 Thryonomys swinderianus | reverse complement strand
TTTTTTTTTTTTTTTTCCTCACTTTGTAGTTCAGGCTGGCCCTGAGCTCACCATGGAGCCCAGGCAAGCCGCCGCGAACTCAGCAATCCTCTTGTCTCTGCCTCCCTAGTGCTGGGATGACAGGCGTGAGCCACCACGCCCGGCATTGTGGTATGCGGCGTTGATTGTTGGTGGGCGTAAGTCTCCACACCCAGCATTATATGTGGTTACCGGGGATTGAACTCAGGACCTTGCACTTGGGAGGCAGGCACCGGAACCACTGAGCCAACCCTCCGGTCCTACCCAGTGTGTTTTTGACATTGCTCCACAGCATGTAGGGAAATTAGTTTTATTTCAGCTCTGTATAGTTTAAGTGATAATATTAATGTATCATAGTTAACTTATCCTAATTCAGTATATACATGTCTTTTATTTTGTGAGAATTGTGATGTATTTTATCATTTTGCAGTGTAAGTACCTATTAACATAATAACTTGTGATTATATCTGTTTGATTTCTGTAGTTATTATCAAATCGTGCAACCCAGTGGTATTTAGTTTTTACAACTACCTTCGAACACATCCTTTGCTTATTCGAAGAAACCTGGCCTCCCCTGAAGGAGCTTTGGCAACCTTAGGTCTGAAAACTGAGAAAAACTTTGCTGATAAAATCAACCTCATTGAAAGAAAATTATTCTTTACCACTGCAAATGCTCATTTTAAAGTTGGATGCCCAGTTTTAGCTCTGGAGGTACTTTCTAAAATTCCCAAAGTAACCAAAGTATCTTCCTTACCTGCAAAAAAAGACCAGGCTAGCTTTGTTTCTGAAACAGTGGGTGACAGACCCCCAGAGTCAGGAGCTCTGAGTCACGGCGATGCGAGTGCTGGCCTCAGCTGGGCAGACGCCACCTCGTCACAGTTTGACTGGAGCCAGCCTGTCGCCAAGGTCGATGAGGAGCCACTTACCCTTGACTGGGACGAAGATCACGACAGTGCCTTAGAGGAGGACGAGGACACAGGCTTGGTGATGAAGAGCGCCGATGCCGGAGAGCAGCCTGCAGGCCCTGCCGCGGCCCTGGGCCCTCAGGGGCAGGAGGGCCCTGACGGGGATGCTGAAGTGGACGTGATTGCCGAGCAGCTCAAGTTCAGAGCCTGTTTAAAGATCCTCATGACTGAACTGAGAACTTTGGCCACAGGTTATGAAGTGGATGGAGGGAAGCTCAGGTTTCAGCTCTACAACTGGCTTGAGAAGGAAATTGCTGCCTTGCACGAGATATGTAATCATGAAGCAGTTGTTAAAGAATATTCCAGCAAGATGGATTCTGAGGTAGACAGTGACCTTCTGAACCAGGAGGAGACGGCAGACAGACCAGATATCGGTTCCTATGAGCGTCACCAGATTGAAAGACGGAGATTACAGGCAAAACGAGAGCATGCTGAAAGACGGAAGCTGTGGCTGCAGAAAAACCAGGACCTCCTCAGGGTGTTTCTCAGTTACTGCAGCCTTCATGGGGCCCAGGGAGGTGGCCTGGCCTCAGTAAGAATGGAACTCAAATTTTTGCTACAGGAATCACAGCAGGTATGTGCATGTATTTGCGTTAGATATTGGTATTTAAGTAATTTCAGTAGGTCTTCCAGTTGGCGCTGTAGAACACAATGCATTGGTCTCTTCGCAGAAAGCAGGCACTCTTGCTCTGTGTGGTCTTTTGTATAGGCCAGTTTGGGTCAGAAGCGTGGTCAAGAGCTAGAAGCGCAGTTCCCACTCTGCGCCCTGCGCCTGACAGTGCCTGGCGCATACTGGCTGCCCCAGAGGTGTGTGTGGAGCAGAGAGGGAAGCCAGCCCGTTCCTTTTACTAAGTGTTTATCGCCAGTCATTTATCAGGTCACTGTGGTCACTGTTGGGAACAACGGACTGTCCCCGCAGGAAACCACAGTGAAGCAGCTCCAGTCCCCGCTGCCGCTGCCCACCACCCTGCCACTGCTGTCGGCGAGCATCGCGTCCACGAAGACGGTCATCGCAAACCCGGTGCTGTACCTCAACAACCATGTCCACGACATCCTCTACACCATCGTGCAGATGAAGACCCCCCCTCACCCCAGGGTGGAGGACGTGAAGGTAGCTGCGCCATCGCCTGACACTGCTTGCTGAGGAGGGACAGGTGTTGTGCTCCTGGGGCCTCCGGTTGGAACCTGAGGAAGTATTTCCAAGGGCTCCTCTGTGCTCCCTTTTTACCTCCTGTCAGTTCAGGACTGGCCAGTGAAGGCCATGTAGAAGTGTGCAGTGGTCTTAGTTCTGGAAAAGTTGTATCTTCTTTTTGGTAATGAAACTAACATTGTGGATAGTGTTCTTGCCACTTACATTCCTTCCGTCCCCCTAAGTGAGTTACTGAGTTAGAATCCTCGTAACTCTTTGTTTACACTCCAAGACCCTGGAAACAGGATGTGGGAGGGCCTGGGAGAGAAGCAGTGCTGGTCAGAAAGGGGTCGGTCCTGAGAGGGCCACTGTACTGCTGTTCAGGAGTGGCCGTGTGCAGTGCAGGCTGTGCCCAAGTGAGGGCAGTCGCGGTTACTCCCCAGTTTACACCTGTATAAGCCACGTGCAAGCACCTGGACCCAGAGCTTGAAGTTGATGCGTTCCAGACGGACCAGGGTGCTGAGCAGGCTGTGCAAGAACAGACATGTTCTCTGTGCCTTCTCCAGCACATCTCGGTCCCTGCTATTCTTATGCTTTTATTTTGTTTGACAGCGATATGTGATCTCTGGGTTCCTCTGCAGGACCCAGGATTCAGTGGCTCCATCAGCCTGTAAGAGACTCGTCTCTAGTGCACTGTATGAGTGACTGTAACGTTTCATAGTGATTGCTAAGTGTTTTTTAGATGGAGATGGACGTGTACAGAAGGCATAACATTTGTAGGTTCTGTTTGTAGCTCACAGAAATGCAATAAGGCTTTCACTCTATGAAACTATGTCTAAAGTCCCTTCAAAATTTAAGATTTTGTGAGTCTAAAAATAGTGATTCAGTATGGCATTTCAGATGTGGTTTTTTATACAGAGAATTTTAAACTTTGTAAATGCAAAAATTAAGACTCTCTTGCATGTGAATACTAAGTAAATTACTTGTCTTTTAGAAAGTCAGCCATTTCACACAGTGATAGTGATTATATTTACTAGGCACATTTAATTGATTTTTATCGATGATGTCCTTATTTTCAGCAAGGGAGTTTCTCAAGGCTAACCTAAATAAAAGCTCTGAAAATTGTGTACTTACTTGCTTTCAGGGTTTCTGTTGGTTTCTGCACTTTACTGTCTAACTAGTGGGTGGCCCAGCACAAGTCCAGCGGTGCCTTGCTCAGTGCCGTGGAAGCAGCGCCCAGGGCGTGGGCACTTGCACAGAGCACGTGGATCAGTCAGGGCCATGGGCATCTGTAGAAAGTCAGGCGTGGTTTCCTGTAGAAGTGTTAATGCAGTCGGTGGTCTCATGCAGGCTCCAGCCTTACTGGTGGTGTTGCCGGTTTCCCAAGTATTTCCTGAGTTTTCAGGTGGGCGTGGAAATGCAAGTATATGGAGTAACTGTGACTCTTTTGGTTTTAGGTGCACACACTTCATTCACTGGCAGCATCACTTTCTGCATCAATTTACCAAGCTTTATGTGACAGTCATAGCTACAGGTAAAAACAAAAACTGCCAAATAGGACATAGTTTGGATAGAATGAGAACACGAGGCTGCTCCAGAGTTTCCTAGGGCTCTAGCTCCTGTGCACCAAAAAGTCCCCACATAGGACTGGGACTGCCTTGTATACGTTAGCAGATGAGCTAGAACTACAAAGAAAATAATTGCAATATTTGTTTAGTTTACTTGTCACCAGGTCACAGTAGAAAGACGGAGACTATGACAAATAGTAAATTTTATTACCATATATTCTCTGATTTACTGTCAGAACAGTTTACTGTCCAAAAGAATTTGTACCAAGATAGTTTCTAATTTTTGTCTTTAGGAATAATTTCCTTTTTGCATTGTATTAAACTTTCTATTTGTTTCACTGGTCTTAAGTTGAAACAAAGCCTTCTGACAACATGCCTTCCTAAAATTAAATTATTAAAATAAAATTTACTTGCCTATTTGTGTGTATTGTAAAAATCCCTGATGTGGCACCAGTTAAATGTAATGGTTTGGACTGTTTTAGGTGTCAGACTGCCTTTATGGTTATAGCTTTGTCTTTTAATAACTGGGGAATGTAAGTTGTAAGAAATTGACTGACTTGAAAAGATGACTCAGATTTAAATGAAGTGTATTAGTAAGTGAAAAACTAATAAGTATGTATTAATGTGAAATTTATATTAAAACATATCTAGATATTTCTTATGAACTTACCATCCTTTGTGGGAACATTCAATATTGGACAGAGGGTTGCTCTTTCAAACTGCCCGTCCTTGATTTTTACCTTACACAGGCGAGGTGTAAATAACTCCAAAGGTTTGGAAATGTAAATAAGGGAAAGAAAATTGACTTGGTTGGCATGGTTACCTAAATGATAGCAGGTATGTCATGTAGTACTGGTCACTGGTTAAAGTTAAGGTTCCAAATGAGAAGTCAGTTACCTTGTTTTCAAATGTGTATTTTCCAATCATTTCTCTGATTAATTGGCAATACCTCAGCTTTACTTTCTACTTTGTATTTCCTCCAGTTCTATGCAGATTGCCACCTTAGCTAGGGAAGCAGATATTTAGGGCTGTGTGGCTTTGGGTTTAGCTCTTTCCAAAATATCTTCCTGCAGATTTTAGCTCAGGGTTAAGTTCGAACAGCCTTGCAGACCTAAGAAATGCAACAGACTGGTGCTTGCTGTACCCAAGTCAGCAGTAGTCTGCTTCCCTAAGGTTGTTTGTTTAGTTTTTTGAGACAGGGTCTTTGCTTTGTCATTCAGGCTGGCCCTGAGCCCACTATGTGGCCGAGGCGAGCCTCCAACTCACAGCAATCCTCCTGCTTCTGCCTCCCGAGGGCTGGGACGACAGATGTGAGCCATCACACCCAGCATTTTATGTGGTTACCTGGGGTGAATCTGGGACCCTGCCCTTGCCAGGCAGACTGAAACCCCTAAGCTAAATCCCCGGCCCTGCTTCCCCAAGGTTTTTAAAAAGTGCAAATAGAAAAGACTTTTAAGGTATTAGCTAGCTTCTGTAACATAATTTAAATGACTGTCCTCTGACCAACATAGTGCAATTTGATATTTTATAACAACTATCAATAAACATTTGTAACTAATTTCAAGAACTTCCTCAAATAAATTGTCATTAGAAAATTAAGTTCAGTAATGAGGACTTTTGGATTTTCTAAGTTAGCATGGAAAATCGAGGAAGTGGGTAGAGCACAGCTGCTCGTGCTGCCTTGTAGGATGGTGAGTCACTGAGCCTGTCTGCTTCGCAGCCAGCCGGACGGGAGCCAGCTCACAGGGATGGCTTATCAGGGGCTGCTGCTGAGCGGTCGCCGGAGACTCAGGACAGAGAGCATTGAAGAACACGCTACGCCAAACTCGTCTCCTGCTCAGTGGCCTGGTAAGAATTCTCCTGCTTGGTTTGCTTTCCTCCCCCAAATCTTCTATTTAGTAATTCCCTCCTGTAGTTTTGTTGGGGATGGAGGGAATACTGCTGGGGACTGAACCCAGGAGCACTGAGCTATATGCTATATGTCACACGTAGTCACATGTAGTCCAGGCAAGCATTGAACTCAGCAATCCTCCTGCCTCTGCCTCCCGAGTGCTGGAAGGCAGCACGCCTGGCATTGTGGTATATGGTACCTGGGATTGAACTTGGGACCTTGCGCTTGCAAGGCAGATGCCACAGCCAGTGAACTGTATCCCCAGCCCTGTTTTTAGCTTTTTTGAGACAAAGTCTGGCTGTGTAGTCCAAGCTGCCTTTGAACTCACTGTATGTATAACACAGGCTGGCCTCAAACTCAAGATGATCCTTCTGCCTAGCCTCTGAGTGCTGAGATTATAGGTGTCCACCACCATGCTCAGTTTTGCTTTTTGAGCTAGGTTTTGCTGAACTGTCTAGTCTGGGCTCAAACTTGTGATTCTGCCTCAGCTTCCTAAGTACCTGGAGACAGTATCCCCTGACATGCCTGGCTTAGAAACACCTTTTTTCAGAGTCTACTTACCAATTTCCTGATTGCTGCTATTTAGAGATATAATGTTTTTTTTTAAATCATGATTCTTCCGTAATTAGAAATTTTTAAGTAGTACTATATCAACTAATGACTCTGAAGTTAAGGTTTCAGGAACCAACTGTGTCAACCACGTAAAAGCTTGACATTCTTTTTCAAATTTATTTACTTCTTTATTGACAGGGTCTTGCTGTATAGTGTAGGCTCCTTTGAACTCTTCCCAAGTGCTGGGATTATAGGTGTAGCCACGATGCCTGGCAAGTTTGACATGGTTAAGAGGGGTGAACACATTATCGCCTTTACCTGTAGACATCTGGGCTGAGCCTTGGCAGTGCCACAGACAGCTTCCCAGGGAGAGCAGAGAAGAGACAGCCACTTTCAGATTGCAGACTTACATGGTGGGGCAGGGGCATCTGCCGCTCTCTGCTGCTCTCTCTCTCGTTCCTGTGTCAGCTGTTTCAGACCTCTCTCCTTTCCTTTCATCTTCTATACACTTGAAGGTGCTTTAAGTATAGATTTCTAGAAACATACTGCTATAACACCTTATTTTGAAATAATTTCAGACTTACAAAATGTTGCAGAAATAGTATCATTTTTGTGTAACTTTGATCCAGATTCCCCAAATGGGATTAAGCTGCAGACAGGATAACCTTTTCCATCCAGATAGTTTGTGTGTTTTTCCTGAAAACAGACACTTCCTTACACAACCACTGCATAATTATCAAATCCTCTGCTTTAGCATCACTATGTCACTGTCTTCTAATCTTCCCTAACTTCCTCCAGTCCCGCTTGTGCCCTTTTCTCTTCATGTATTATTTAGCTTTAGGGTCTCTGGAGACTCTTCGGATGATGATAAGTAAAGTTTCTTTTTCTTTGCCTGTCTTGACTTCTATACTTTCAAAGAATACCAGCTCATTTTTCTTTTTTCTTTTTTTTAGGATATCTCAGCTTTTCTGATTTTTTTTTGTATTGTTAGATTCAGGTTGTGTATTTTTTGTTTCAGGAAACAATAAGAGATGTGCCATTCGCAGTGTGCAGCCTGGGCAGACACATGTGCCAGTGTCCCCTCACTTCCATTAACTTGGGCACTTGCAGATGGCTTCTGTCAGGGTCTCCTTTATAAAGTTACTGTACCTGCCTTTATAATTAATTGGTATTTTGAAGAGATCATCTGAGACTCTGAAATATCAAATTTGCACACCCAATGATGACTCCTGTCCAAATCAGACACCACTGTAGGATGACCACTGGTGATTTTCTGTCCTTTTACTAAAATTTTCCCCTCTCCTCTATACATGTTTTTATTATATCAGTACTCACCAGCAGATTCTTATTTTACTCTGTATAATTTTTCCCACCACTGTGTTGTTGCTCAAATCATGGGAATGCTTCATAAAATAGAAACATGCGTTGCTGGCCCCATGGCCCCGTGGATGTGCAGGGCCTTGCGAGGGTGGGCTGCCGCTCACAGTGCGCCCCTGCAGGTGTGAGCTCCCTCATCAACTTGCTGAGTTCGGCCCAAGATGAAGACCAGCCGAAGCTGAACGTGCTCCTGTGCGAAGCCGTGGTTGCTGTTTACCTGAGCTTACTGATCCACGCTCTCGCCACCAATTCTTCCAATGAGCTGTTCCGGCTCGCAGCCCACCCACTGAATAACCGGATGTGGGCTGCTGTCTTCGGTGGGGGTGCCAAACTTGTTGTGAAGCCTCGAAGACAGTCGGAAAATATCTCAGGTGAGGCAAGTTTGATGTCAGCGTTGTCTGTAAATGCACGTAATTCCTAATCTTCAAATGTTTTTTAGTGTTTTGGAATTTAACCTTGAATCAGGGGGAGGACAAAGGTATAATGAATCATTCTTTTTAGGGTAGTGAATTACTAAACCCATGTTAGAATAAAGACATATTTGATTTTATAGAAGTAACCTTTTTTTAGGTTGACAAAGCAGGATGTGTTTGGGGAGGGTGAGAAAATACAGGAAAGGGGAGAAGACGTTGCCTAGGGGCGAGGGCCTGGAAAGGATAGTTCTTAGAAAAGGAGGCTTGAGTAAATCTGTCTTCCCAGAGTTCGCAGCAGTTGGCCTCAGGGTAAGCTCGTTTCCGGGATAGCCCATCCAGTCTCGGACGTGGTTCTCTGTATCTCACTGCGTGCTCGTGCGTGCTTTTCCTTCCCTGCTGGGCAGGAAATACACTTGGCATTCCGCTTTTCACCTTGGTGCTGACACTGAAAACGTCTTAACTCCTCCACGGGAGTGTGGGTGACTCAGGCTCCCGCCTCCGTCCTCTCTGTGGCACTCCGTCCCTCGTGCGCCCCACTCCCGTAACACTCTCCCCTCCCACGGTGCCGACATCAAGGTTTCCCCAATCACTTCTTTCTCTGCCTGAGTGTGTGGGTTTTATTGGTGGAGATGCTGCCTGCTGGTGACCGGGCTGTGACCCTGTGCTGCGTGCTGTCATCCGGCCAGCGCCTGCTGGTGCTGCCGGCTCTGGACCGGGGAGTGAAGGAAGCCAGACAGCGTCCCTTCCCGGGAGTGTCTGCTGGTGGAGGACGCGGAGGAAACGGTTCAGTCTCGAGGAGAACCGTGAGGAGAGCAGAGCGGGGCCAGAGGAAGGGGGCCAGGCCGGGGACGCTGCCTGGGCCGCCCCGGGCTCTGCTCCCCGCACACTCGCCTCCCCGGCCACTTGCTGCCGGCCGTCCCTCGTGCCCCATCATGCTTCTGCCCGTCTTTGCCCTGAAGGCCCCTGGTCTTTCTCGAACCACACAGCCTGACGAGTCCTGCAGTGCCCGGCACTTCCCGTGTCCATACAGATGGGCATGCACACTCACATCTTTGCTGTGGCCGCTGGGAAGCAGGTGCTGTGACTAGCTTAAACGCACAGATGTGAGGGATTCAGACTAAAATACAGTGGGAGAAAGGAGAGAAGAAGGCAAGTCTGAGTTACTCACACAGCAGAAGCTGATTCTGAGCCCCTTTGTGCAGCACCACCCCTGCCGTCGGAAGACGTGGACAAGCACCGCAGGAGGTTCAACATGCGGATGCTGGTGCCCGGGCGGCCTGTGAAGGATGCCACCCCGCCACCCGTGCCGGCAGAGAGGCCGTCCTACAGGGAGAAGTTCGTCCCACCCGAGCTCAGCATGTGGGACTACTTTGTTGCCAAGGTACGCGGCGGAGTACAAGCCCCGGGTCTCTGTGTCACAGGAGGGCACCGGCAGCGTGGGGTGCATCACCGCAGCTAGGGCAGGAGCCTGGCTGTGCAGTCCTGGCACAATTGGGGCTGAGACAAGGATGCCAAAGCCCTGGTGCCAGCGAGTCTTCCTGAGACAGCTGCTGCTTCTGAGGACACAGGCGAGACCGGTGTCAGGCACAGAGCGGCTCGTGGTGACAGAACTTTCCCATAGTGCCTTGCCGGCGGTGGTTCAGGCAGTTCTCCTGTTGTCAAAGTTAATGTTTTTCTTTGCCAGATTGAAAGCTCCTTGAATCTTGTGTGAATGACAACATTAAGATCTGTAAATGACGTCAAGGGTCTGGTACATATGTAGAGTCGCATTACTCTGGGAGGCTGAGGCAGGAGGATCGTAAGTTTGAGTCCAGCCTGGGCAGTTTGGTAACACAGAGAGAACCTGTATCAAAACTTAAAGAGGGGGCTGGGATATAGGTCAGCGCAGAGTCTGCGCTCACTCTCCCGTATTGGAGGAAAACAGGACCTGTAAATGGCGATGCAGGAATTTACTTTTTATTTTCCAAAAACATTTCTTCCTGATCAAGTTTTGAAAATTTGGAAAATGCCAAAAAATAGAAAGAAGGTAAATGTAATCTATCCAGAGATAGTTATTAACATTTGGCAAAATTTGCATTTGGTCTTTTTCCCTCAGATTTAAAATGATAATTAATTGGGTCTGTATATCTAGTTTTATGTTTGCCTTTTTTAAAAAATTAACTTTGCGGTCCGGAGGGTTAGCTCAGTGGTTCCGGCGCCTGCCTCGCAAGCGCAAGGTCCTGAGTTCGATCCCTGGTAACCACATATAACGCTGGACGTGGAAACACGCCCACCAACAATCAACACTGCATACCACAATGCCGGGTGTGGTGGCTCACGCCTGTAATCCCAGCACTCGGGAGGCAGAGACAGGAGGATTGCTGAGTTCGCGGCGGCTTGCCTGGGCACCATAGTGAGCTCAGGGCCAGCCTGAACTACAGAGCGAGACCCTGTCTCAAAAAGCAAAAAAAAAAAAAAAAAAATTAACTTTGCAAGGTAAGAAATCTCACATAGTACTTACAACCTGGTCTGGCCAGTGTCAAGGCTGAACCCTATAATCTTAGCACACTAGGAGGATGAGGCAGGAAGATCACAGGTTTGAGACCAGCTGGGCAGTTTAGGGAGACTGAAAATAAAAAGGGTCAGCCATGTAGTCAGCATGAAGGCCGTGGGTTTGCTCCCCTTTACCACAGATCATACATGTCGACCTGTCACTGAAAAACATGAGCTGTGCATGGTGACACATGCCTGCAGTTTCTGTGTTTGGAAGGCTGAGGCAGGAGGACTGCAAGTTCAAGCCCAGTCCAAGCAACTCAGTGAGATCCTGTGTAAAAAATTTTTTTTAAATTGAAAGGCCTGGAGATAGTTCAGTGTGAAGGCCCTGGGCTCGGTCCCCAGTACCGTCACCATTACCCTCAAAACCCTGTGTTAGTGGGGTAGAGAAGCTAAAGTAACAGCATCTGGGCACTGTCATCACCCCGTTTCAGAAATCGCCATCCATTCACCGTGCCAAGCAGCCGCAGACCTTGCTCACGCTGCCTGGCCACCCTCTGGCAGGTGTGGGTGGCAGGAGAGGGAGAAACTGAGCAGTGCCCACCCTTGCTCTGTTTGCACACTGAGCTGAGCGCCTGGCGCCCACTGCGGAGCTGCCCTGAGCTGGCTTCGAGCGGGTCCACCACAAGGTCTCCGCGCCCCGAGCTCCCCGCAGCGGGTGCTTGCGCTCCGGCTGTGGCGGGGCTGCCTCGCGTCTGGTGTGCGGACTGGGCCGTCAGGGTCAGGGTCGGGGCGGCCCACCCAGGCTGGGACTTGCTGCTGCTACCTGTCCTGAGAGCGAGACGCTGGCACTGGGGGCGAGGGTTGTTTACAGCCCCGCTCGGCAGTTAGCAGGAGGGGGCAGCCACTGACCATTCGTGTCAGGGAGCTGGTGGGGTTTTATTTTCATTTGTATAAAAACATTAATTTATGAAACAAGATTAATATTTGGTAAGACTTGTGTCCTGATTTCACTAGGTACAGCACTGGGTCAGGGGTACAAAGGCTTTGGGACTATTACTGGCTTACTTCCTAATTTATACTCTGGAATAGTGTCTCTTCCTTTACCCTCATTAACTTGAAATGTTCCTTTACTTTTGCTAATTTGACATACTAAATACGTTTATTCTGTTGTTACTTTAAAAATATTTGTTTATTCATTGACATTTACTTTGGAGTACTGGAGATTGAATTCAGTATCTTCACACTGAGCTTTACCCCAGCCCCCTTCTTTAAGTTTTGAGAAAAGGTCTTGCTAAGTTTCTGAGTTATCCAGACTGGATTTGAATTTGTGATCTTTCTGCTTCAGCTTCCCAGAAGGCTGGGATTACATGAATGCGCTACCACACCCAGCTAGTTACCTTCAAGTTTTTAATGAGTTTGTTGTCATTTGTTTTTCCTAATCAGCTGTTCATATTTTTAGCTGAATTATCTATTGGGATTGTAGTATTTTCCCATGGATGCTTCATTAACACTATTTATTTTGCTTATGATACATATTTCAATTTATTTTTAAATTTTATTTGATACAAAATTTAAAACATTCCTTAATCATATCTACCCCTACTTTCTCTTATGGTTTATAAGCAGGAAGTCGTTTTTACTAACAAATGGGCTTGCTTTTATTTTCCTCCTGCTCTTGTGCCTTTTTGTCTTTTAATTCGGTCTCTTATTTCTGTAGAATAAAGTGAGGTCAGATTACGTCTCTGTCTCTTCTTCACATGCAGCTGAGTGGTCGTCCTGGCATCAGTTGGGAAGTAACCCTTCCTCTCCCCACGCATCTGTCAGTTGGCCTTTGTCACCGATTGTGTCCTTATACTGTGGTGGGTGGGATCATCAAAATGTAGATCGCACTTCTCTTACTATTTATAATAACATTCACTAACAAATGGTATGTTTCATATATAACATGTTTTTTCAATTACTCATTTCCCTATGAACTTACAGCCTTACCAAATTTCAGAAAAGGAAAAAAAACCCCTATATGGATTTTTATTTCAATTATTTAAAATCTCTATAAATTAATTTGAAGAATTAGGTTTTTATACATATATAGCTCTGTGCCTCTCAAAGTTTTCAGTTTTTCTTTTGGTGTCTTATATTTTTCAATGTATTTTTTTAAACTTTTCTAATATTTTATTGTGATAAATATAAGAAGAAAACTTGAAGGGGCTGGAGATTTAGCTCAAGTGGTACCACACCAACCTTGGACGCACAAGGGCCCGAGTTTGATCCCCGGTACCACAAATAAAAAGAAGGAGAAGAAGAAAACTTGATTTTTAAAAAATTAATGTTGTGTCTAGCTGCTAAGTTATTTTGTTGAACAGAGTTGACCTAGTTATCTTGATGGCTGTAAGTCTGGTAACATCTGCAGAGAATTTATTAGTGATACCATGTAACATGTTCCATTTTAAGTCAGGATAAAAACACATGTTAAAATACTTTAAGGTAGTTTTAAGAATATATATTTTAGGCCAAGGATTTAGTTCAGTGGTTCCGGTATCTGGTTTACAAGCACAAGGTCCGGAGTTCAATCCCGGTACCACATACCACAATGCCAGGCATGGTGGCTCATGCCTATAATCCCAACACTCGGGAGGCAGAGGCAGGAGGATTGCTGAGTCGGAGGCTTGCCTGGTCTACAGAGTGACCTCAGGACTAGCCTGAACTACAAAGTGAGACCCTGTCTTTTAAAAAAATAAATAAAATAAAAATAAGTAAATAAATATATATATATATATATTTCAAGAAATTTTAAGATATATATTTTAAAAGAGCATATAGTTAACTACATATGAAGTATATTTTACTTGTTTTATTTGCCTTTATTGCAGCCTTTCCTTCCTCTGTCTGATAGTGGGGTCATCTACGACTCTGATGAGAGTGTTCACAGTGAGGATGAAGACGATGATGGCTTTTTCTCGCACACACAGATACAGGAGCACCAAGACCCAAATTCCTATAGGTAAATAAAATTATTTATTTACCTTTGGAGGACCTCCTGATGTTAACTAATTTTGGCTAACATTTTCATTATGAATTTGTGTAAAGCTGACATTTTCAGGTTAGGAATTCCACGCCATTAAGGTTAAAGTTCCAAAAAGTAGTGTATTAACTTCACATCCAGTTTCAAAGAATAGAAACACTTTGAGAAAAACTGCTTGTGTGAAAAACACTTTTACACTAGGCTGCAAGGTTGATACAGTGTTGTAAGTTTGATACACTGCTGTGCACCTTTTATTTCTTAGAGACGGTATAGTTATGTCTTGGTCACTTTCTCACTGCTGGGACAGAATACCCAGTACTCACGATTTAAAGGAAAAGAGGTTCGTTTTGGCTCAGTCTGTTTCAGTCTAAAGTTGGCCCACTCCGAGGCAGAAGGGACTGGGGGAGGGGCATTGCCCTTGCGGTGGGAGGGGGGAGAGAGCCTCGAAGGCCACACCCACAGGGACAGGCCTCCCCTTGGCTTCCGTCCTCCAGCGTCACGCCCCGCTGCAAGCCATCGGGATTCAGGCAGCGCCACGTACTCATGGTGCGGTCACCTGGCAGATGCTCCGCCTACAAGCACGTGAGGCATCGGGGACCCAGACACTCTCCCTGTAGGGTCAGGCAGCCTTTCTTCTGGGCTGGAGACCGAGTTAAACAGCTGACAGGAAACATCACTGTGTTTCTCCCACAACTTCATTTTTCAATTAATGAGATTTTTCACTGCTGTTGTTCCTCTGAACAGCTGGGCTCTTCTGCATCTGACAATGGTGAAGCTGGCGCTTCATAATGTCAAGAACTTCTTCCCCATTGCTGGACTGGAGTTCTCTGGTGAGTTTGGAATTTTAAAATTCATGTTATGAAATGCAGTACATTACCATCAGGTGTGTTTTTACAGACTCTCTATAAAAGGCCACTTGGTAGTTGGAAGTACTGCAGTGGGGGCTGTTTGAAGGCTTACTTACTGTACAGGCTGCAGCTTGGCTCTGAGCACCACTGTCTCCATGCAGACCCGAAGAGCAGGGAGGCAGCCTGGGCACACCCGTTTCTCAGCTGTGGTTGAGCTGGCCTCCTGTGTTTTTGAATGTATATTATATTAGATTAATATTTATTATTATCATATTAGATTAATCAAATCATATTAGACTAATCAAATCATATTAGATGAATATTTTCAGATGCACTCATATTTTCAAAAGTCTTAGCTCTAAGAAGTTCAGATTTTGTAAATATATAGATCAATAATTTTCCAAAAAATGACACATTCTGTTACCTTTTAGAGCTGCCTGTAACATCACCACTAGGTATAGCTGTAATTAAAAACTTGGAGAACTGGGAACAAATTCTGCAAGAGAAAATGGATCAATTTGAAGGCCCGCCCCCCAACTATATCAACACATATCCAACTGACATTTCAGTAGGAGCCGGACCAGCTATTCTTCGAAATAAAGCAATGCTGGAACCTGAGAACACGCCATTCAAGTAAGAAAACTCTTAGAATCCCAGTGAGCATATAGCATGCTTTAATTTTCTAGAAGCCTTTGGCAAAATATGCCAGCAGCTTCCAAATACTTATTACTTTTGAAGCTGCAGTTTTTAGCAGTACGCTAAGAAAAACATCAGCAATCTGGGCCAAAATTAGATTTCCCAGGATTAATTGGAATTCAGTAGATATACTACTTTTTTTCATCTAGTACCTGGGATCAAATGTGAGACCTTGTACTCAGTGCTTCTGAGCTACATCCGTAGCCTGACATACTACTTTTTGTTTTCGAGACAGGGTCTCGCTTTGTAGCTCAGTCCAGCCCTGTGCTCACTCTGTAGCCCAGGCGAGCCTCGAGCTCAGCAGTCCTCCTGCCTCTGCCTCCCGAGGGCTGGGATGACAGGCGGGCGCCACCTCGCCCGGCCTCGGGATATATGGTACTGACGGCTGGTGGGCGGGAGTCTCCACACTCAGTGCGTATGTGGTTACCAGGGATCGAACTCAAGACTTTGCGCTTGCAAGGCAGGCGTCAGAACCACTGAGCCTGTTTCTGGCTCTGTTTTCAGAACTCTTAAGAAAAATATTTTGGTTAATAACCTCCATATGTAAGCAAGGTGCCCTGACTTTTTGTTTGTAACTTAATGTCGGCAGATACATTAAGGATTCTAAGCTTTGTTTTGATCTTTGGCCTGCCCGTCATGGTTCCTTTGGACAGGAAGCATGCTTTCTCAAAAAAATAATGTTTTAAGGGCCAGAGATTAGCTCAGTGCTATATATAGATCTATAGATATCTCTCTCTATATATATATATTTTAATACAAAAATATAAGAGTTGGGCCTTGGATGTGATGTTTTAGTATGTGTGTACACTGTGTAACATTTGAGTCAGATCACAGTGTCTTACTTTGCTTGTTGCTGAAACACAGTCCTTAAGACCCATCAGTTAAAGCAGGAGCAGTTTGTTTAGCTCAGAGTGCGCGGAGGTTTCATCCCTCGTCAGTTGCTCCCAAGCAGGGTGGCCCAGCAGAGGGCGCTGTAGAGGAGGAACAGTCCTTGGCAGGCGGAAGGCACCAACCTGCAAGTGACCAGTAGCTCTCTGTGTCCCTTGTCCCTTACCCAGACTGCCTGCCCTTAGGGGACTCCCCTTAGCTCTCACACCCTTGATCCCTGCGCAGTCCAGAAGGCCCTACTGCTGACTGCGCGAGGCTTCGGGGACACCTGGACACAGGCTGTGACAAGCAGTGAGCAGCACGTGGGCTTCGAAGCAGCCAGGCATACGCACCACTGTGGCTCACGAGCTTGAAAGAGTGAGGCTGTTGAGCTGTAGACTGTCAGCAAAGTGCCTGTGACTTGGCTTAGTGAAAGGCTTTCACAAATAGGACCACCCTAAAGGGTCATTTAAAGAAAAGAATAATATGGTGGCTCACGCCTGTCATCCCAGCACTCGGGAGGCAGAGGCAGGAGGACTGCTGAGTTCGAGGCTGGCCTGGGCTACATAGTGAGCTCAGGGCCAGCCTGAGCTACAAAGCGAGACCCTGTCTCAAAAAAAAAAAAGAATAAGAAATTCATTTGATGCTTAGTACAACTAATGCATTCAGTGTAGAGAATTAAATTACTAGGTGGAGTGACTTTCTTTTTTTTTTTTTTTTTTTTTGAGACAGGGTCCCTCTTTGTAGCTCAGGCTGGCCCTGAGCTCACTATGGTGCCCAGGCGAGCCTTGAACTCAGCAATCCTCCTCCCTCTGCCTCCCGAGTGCTGGGATGACAGGCGTGGGTCATTACACCCGGCATTTAGGTGGAGTGACTTTTAAGGGAACTAAAAACAGTGAAATGATTTCAGATTTTTGTTGAGCTTGGTGCTGATGTCTTTGCAATAGAAAATACAGTATTTAAACCAAGTATCTGTGAACATGAAGCACGTTTCCTGTGGCCTAGAGCGGTGTGTCTTGTTCTGAGCAGGTCCCGGGATTCTTCTGCCCTCCCTGTCAAACGGCTGTGGCATTTCCTTGTGAAGCAGGAAGTCCTGCAAGAGACATTCATCAGATACATCTTCACCAAGAAGAGAAAGCAGAGTGAGGTACTTTGAGAAAAATACTGTACATTTTTTTAACATTTCCAATTAAGTCAGTACTTGATTTAAGGCAGAGTTTACTAAACTGTAGTGAATTTAAGACCAAATTGTGTAGTTTTCATAGTAATGAAAAATACAAGTCCCTGATAAATCACATATAATCAAGTGAAAGTTGGTTATTCCTTTAATTGAAAGCATCATGGCCCTTTCAAAACATTTAGTCTTATTTCACCAGCATTTTGAAATGAACAGATTTAGAAGCAGTAAATTCAGTATAATTTGAGAGAATATGCTCCAGAAATAGCAAGTGTGAGTCGATTGTTTCTACGAAGCTAGTTCTGTGCATGCTGAAACCATCGATAAAAACAGAAGGCCCTGATGATTTGAAATTACTAAGGAATGGTTTGTTAGGGAAAATCCCAGATCCACACTATTTGCCTCTCATCTAAGCCACTGGATAAAGCTTTTCCTGTGGTGAAGCTAAATTTCCATCAAGTGACATATAGTGACCTAATACATGGATTTAAAATAAAAGATACTTGCTCCTTAGGTGTCTCTGATTCACAGAAAGCCAGTTCATGGAAGGATGAGTTTTCTGAATGTTCATTTCTTCAAATTGTTAAACTAATGATTTGCCAGAAATAGGTTGACGGCTGTTGACAAGGGCCTGGTGCAGCTAGATTTGGCCGCCCGGTACAGCTCCGACTGACTGCTGTGGGAGTGCTGCGTCTGGCTGCGTAGCGTCTCCCCTCCCCCCTCCTTCGTGCCCCGTACTCTGTGGGCTCAGCAGAGCAGGACAGAGAAATCAGCCGTTTCTTCAAGGCTATGTACATGCGGGCAGGGAGAGGAAGTACTTGTGGTGTGCAGCAGCTCATGTCTGGTAAAAGTTGTTT
Source organism: Thryonomys swinderianus (assembly GCA_004025085.1). Taxonomy (NCBI): domain Eukaryota; kingdom Metazoa; phylum Chordata; class Mammalia; order Rodentia; family Thryonomyidae; genus Thryonomys; species Thryonomys swinderianus. The sequence goes on along the minus strand of PVIC010012672.1, from coordinate 21,438 downwards.
TCATTAAGAAAATGTGACAGGGCCAGAGATTTAGCTCAGTAGTTCCGGCGCCTGCCTCACAAACGCAAGGTCTTGAGTTCCATCTCCAGTAACCACATACAGTGCTGGGCATGGTGACTCACACCCACCAGCCATCAATAACACATACCACAGTGCCGGGCGTGGTGGCTCACGCCTGTCATCCCAGCACTCAGGAGGCAGAGGCAGGAGGATTGCTGAGTTCGAGGCTTGCCTGGGCTCCATAGTGAGCTCAGGGCCAGCCTGAACTACAAAGTGAGACCCTGTCTCAAAAAAAAAAAAAAGAAAATGCGACAAATTTAAAACTTAAAAAAGCTCAAATTATGTGCTTTATCTTTGTCAGGTAGGATTTTGATAATAAATTTGGTAAATTTATATAATTAGTAAAATCGACAAATTAGTCCTAACATCACAGAACCGTTGGCTCATTTAAGATTTTAGATATCCTATGAATGTATATTTTTGCTCACTGTGTATGTTAAAAATACGCCACCGAACAAGACTGTATGCAGTTGATAAATGTGGCAAACTGCCAGTCAAGTAGGGCAGGTAGATTCTTGAGCACTCGCTCCACCTTCACCCGGGCAGCAGCTGACCCTCCCACACCGGGCTGTCCTGCTCGGTGCTCACCGCGAGCCCTCAGGGCGTGGTCTAGGCCAGGGCTCTTCCCCCCCACCGCTGCCTGCGGCGTCCAGCCAGCTGTCCCTCCCTGCGTAGCCCAGAGGGGTGAGGTAGCTCCATGGTCTCTGCCCCGGCTCCTTGGCAGGCATCTCCTCCCATGCAGAATGGTCCTGTGGTAGGAGGAAAATTACAAGGGAGGGCGGAAGAATCTCCGGTAGTTTGACTTGTGTTTAGAAATAGTTTTTTACTTGTATTTTAAGTCAACCCCTATAAGATAGGGACCTATAAATTATAGAATGCATTTGTTTCTAAAGGTGGGTTTTATTTAAGAACTTTCACTAGTACAAGCTAATTCTTATGTTGAAGCAGCTTTCTGATTTTGCATGTGTAATTGTCACATTTGGCCTTTTTGCATTGTGTTTATCTGTTGGCATTTTGTTTAAATTTTTTCTTGATTTTTCAAGTTCAGTTTTGTCATCTTTAAGTGATGAGTGACTGTTTCAGCTTGAAATGTTTCATTCTCTGTCATTTCATTTCACGCATGTGTTGTGGTTGTGGCGGTGTGGTGTTGTTAGTCTGTAGAAGAACGTGTGGAGCAGGCCAGACCCCGCTGCATGGCAGAGGATGGCCACGCCAAGGTAGTACCCACTGCTCGCCCTTCAGGCCCCTCTCTGCACTAACCAGGCGCCCGCTGCTGACTAACCTGGAGCCCAGGGGGAGGAGCCCACGCGGCGCGTCAGCCCTGCTGCACGTCTGGCTTCAGCACTGGCTCCACAGCCGCTCCCCTCCTGCTCAGCACCTTCATTCTGGCGCCTCCGTAGCCACGGCCTTCGCAGCTTCTCTTCGCCGCATAACGTCAGCCCCAGACTCTCCTCCCTGCGTCTCTCCTCCGCGCTGCGCCCCTGACATGCCTATTTACTACATGACACCCACGCACTTTGGCCATTGCGCAGAGACGTTACTGCTACTCATTCTCTAAAGCAAATTCTGGGCCATCTTCCTTGGCAGTTCTGTGTGACTTATACCCTCCGTGGAAATCTCTTTAATTAGGGTTAGTTACAGGGCCTCAGAATAGCCAAGCAAATTTTCTGAAACTAATTCTCGACACAACTTACTTTTACTTCTCTCTTTTTGCTGCAATGTCTTCATCTTATCCGGCTTTTAAATTCCGTGGGACGTACACGTTGTTGTGCAGCACTGTGCCATAGCAGCTAAGACTTGCCTTGTTTTGTAGGTTGAAGCTGATCTGGGCTACCCTGGAGGCAAGGCCAAGGTCATTCATAAGGAGTCCGACATGATCATGGCGTTTTCCGTGAACAAGGTAAAGGCGGAAGTCGCTAGCAAAGTATACTGTATTTAGCGACGTGGCTTAGGTCACTGGTTCTGCCGTTGCTTCGCAGGCAAACTGTAATGAAATAGTTTTGGCGTCAACGCATGATGTTCAAGAACTCGATGTGGCTTCCCTGCTGGCCTGTCAGCCGTACATATGGATCGGAGAGGAGTTCGACAGAGAGTCCAAAAGGTGAGGTTCCGAGCCGCTCGGAGACGGGCTTTTCTGTAGGTCCCACCAGGCACGGACCGAGACGCAGTCCAGCTGCCAGGGGAAGTCTTTGCCTGCATTGATGGATGACTCCTGCTTCCGTTCACCTGTTCACGGTTTTGTAACCAATAATCTGACGTCGGAGTCTAACGCTTGCAGCTGCCACGGGGACGCGGGCCTGTGGAGGTGTCGGGGTCACGCGGTGGTGGGAAACTGCTGCTGCTTCTAGTCGTCCTCGCTGACCAGCGCGAGCCGCTTCCCCTCCCTCTGCTGCTGCGGCCTCTGCACCTGGCGGAGGTTTCTCTCCGCGCCTCCCTCCCTCAGAGCTGCGAGCTCCGTGTCCCTGGGGCCAGCGCCACGACGGGCGCTCCCCTTCGCTGTGCGGATCGCCCCTTGCCTTGGACGGTAACAGGGCCGGTCTTCAGGCCTCCCTGGAGTCCCTGTGGCTGTGTCATAGAGACCCCGTACTTGAAGAGCTTGCAAGCTGAATTTCCTTAAAATGACTAATTGGGGCTGGGGATGTAGAGCACTTGCCTAGCATGTGCCCAGCGTCACAAAAATCTTAAAAACTAATTTGCTATATGGAGTATCCATGTTTGAGTAAAATCTTTACTCTTTGTATATGTAACCAGAAGAAAATCTGTGTTAAAGTATTTAACGTGAAGATTGTTCCGGTATGTACAGCAATAAAGTTGCCCCAAGACACAAAAAGAAAGAAAGGTAACCAGTACTAAGATGCGCTGAGATTGGGGCTGGTGCACATAGCCTGTCTCCTGCCTCTTCCTGCAGCTCAGACGACCTCGATTACCGCGGCTCCACCAGCACCTTGTACCAGCCTGGCGCAGCGGCCCACCCTGCGAGCCAGCCCCACCCCCCTCCGTCCATGCCCTGGCTGGGCAGTGGGCAGACCAGCACGGGCGCCAGCGTGGTGCGTTCCTGCTCTGGCGTGTGGGCTCTTTCAGCGCGGGTGGGCTCATGCTGGTGTGGGAGAGGGAGCACCCCCTGCCCTGTGCGGGAGACGTTTTCCCCACCACGGCCCCGAGCGTGAGGTGGCACAGGGCAGCAGTGTGCTTGCGCGTCCTTGGGGGGGCGTCAGAGTTGGAGGGGTCCCTCTCACCAGTCCAGGGGGCCCCCAAAGAGTGTCCCTCCCTCACTGGGCCAGACTGCCATGTCCACTGGCAAGGGGGCTGCACCTAGACTTCATTCCCGCTTCAGATTGCGCACTGCAGGGAGCCCAGAGCCTGTGCCAGGGTTCGTCTCAGGGACAGGCTGTGGAAGGATGGACGTTCCCAGAACAACCCCTTCCTCCTCCTCCCCCTCCCTCCTCCCCTTCCTCCTCCTCCCCTTCCTCCTCCTCCTGCATACGCAGCAGTTCACTTTGTCTTCCTCCGAAGCTCATGAAGAGGAACCTCCATAACGTGAAGAGGATGACCTCACACCCCGTGCATCAGTACTGTAAGTGTCCCCCTCACCGGCTGAGACTCCGGCGTCCGCTGCACTGCGGCTGCGCCATAGGAACCGCCGAAGCCCTGACGCGGCGTCCTCTTGCCTGTCTTCCTGTTCCAGACCTGACAGGGGCCCAGGATGGCAGCGTCCGAATGTTCGAGTGGACACGACCACAGCAGCTCGTCTGTTTCCGTCAAGCTGGCAACGCAAGAGTTACGAGGTTGTATTTCAACTCACAAGGCAACAAGGTTTGCACTCACCCCAGTGACTGGCCAGCAGGGGAGGTGACGCGTGAAGCCTCAGCGAGCCAGGCCTTAAGCTGAGCAGCGCGTTCGGTGCTGCGGCCGGGCCCTCTTGTCCTCCGCAGCAGCACGGGTCACAGTCCAGTGTGAGGATGGGGTCTCTGCAGGGCACCCCGCAGTGGAGAACGTGCTCCACAGGCACCGTGGGCGGCGGGTGGGCCCAGCAGGTTGCAGAGGAAAACAGAGTGACTGGCAGGTGGCGGTGTGCGGAGCACGGAGGGCCTGGCTTTCTTGGGGGCTGCAGCAGGGACGGCTGTGGGCAGGATGTTAAGTGGGGTGTGAGTGAAATCTCCTTTCCGTAACTGGTCGCATCTCGGGCAGGACGTGTGGGAGCCCAGGCTGAGTCTCTCCCCCTCTTACAGTGCGGGGTTGCCGACGGGGAGGGTTTCCTGAGCATCTGGCAAGTGAACCAGACCTCGTCGAACCCTAAGCCTTACCTGGTGAGTCCCCTCCAGAGGGCAGCGAGCGCCGCTGCCACAGGGACTCGGTGGTCCTGGGGGGGCAGCCAGGCTGGAGGAAGTTAGGGGCTTCGCTGTGTCTTATCATTTTAGGATACTTTTCACTACACTTTCACCCACTTTGAAAGCTACCTTCTTAGGGATAAGATTTTAGCATGTGTATATTAAGATTCAAACACATGCTGAACATCTCGTTTCCTCCAGTTTTGCTTACTGACTTGTAAAATAATCCCGATGGGCTCCCCGTTCGCCCAGAGGCACCAGCACTTGCTGAGGAGCCTCATGCCCTCTGGGTCCAGAGGCCGCAGACACTTGGGAATTTGCTCCTAGCGTAACCCCGTGTTCTTCATTACACGTAGGACATGATTTTCTCTCACATTAGTCCACTGTGTCAACTCAGAAACGGAAGGGCCCGAGTTTCTGCTTTTGTCTCCACTCAGACCAGCCCGTTCCAGTCAGAAAACTGCAGTTTATTTTCTGACACTCTGCCGCGCTTCCCCGGGGCCTGCACCTCAGTCTCTCTCCATCACCGAGCAGGGGGAGGTCCTGCCGGGGCGAGCAGATGGCTCGGGGTGACCGAGGGCCCGGGGCTGTCTGTGGGACCCCCTTGGGGCATCTGTATTACGTTGCTCACCCACCCTTGCTGCAGTGTGGACCACCGAGCGCAGGGAACCTCTCCCGTGTCCGAGGTCCCTCACGTGAAGGCTGTTTGATTGGGCTTTTAACGGGGTCCGTGGCTGGCCACATTCGTGGCGCTGTTCCCGCCGTAGCCTGGCAGCTGGACTTCAGACAGGGATGTGCCACCCCCTTGCCCGGTTCACGCGCTTGGTCATCTTTATTTAATCTAAACAACAGAGCCTTTAATTCCACTTGCTTTTAAAGCGTGGTTGCTACCACACACCCTTCGCTCTAGGCTCATCCGCTCATGCGAGTACGTAGCATGTTGTGTGTCTGCTCCATCCCAAGCGTCCCAGACACGCAGGGGACGCTGTTGCGCCTTGTTCTCCCCAGAGCTGGCAGTGTCACAGCAAAGCCACGAGTGACTTCGCCTTCATCACCTCCTCCAGCCTAGTCGCCACCTCTGGACAGTCCAACGACAACAGGTGGGCTGACCGGGGGCAGGGCGAGGACAGGAGGTTTAGGTGGAGGCTGTTGCTGCAGGAAGTGTAGTATATAGTAGGGTTTGTCCACCCGGGAAAGAAAAAGTTGTCGTATAATTCTTATATTATGGTCGTTTTCCTTACCAAAACGAGGAACAAAACTTTCCTCTGCTGTCATGTGTCAACTGTAATTATTTTTTATTAAAAAAAGATTTTTTTTTTGTGGTACCGGGGATCGAACTCTGGTCCTTATGCATCCAAAGTTGGTGCTGTACCACTTGAGCTAAATCCCCAACCCCTACTTATTAAATTTTTGAGATAGGACCTTGCTTTGTAGTTCAGGCTGGCCCTGAGCTCACTATGTAGCCCAGGCAAGCCTCGAACTCAGCAATCCTCCTGCCTCTGCCTCCCGAGTGCTGGGATGACAGGCGTGAGCCACCACGCCCTGCACTGTGGTGTGTGTCAGGGATAGGACTTGGGCCCTTGGACTTGCCAGGCAGACACTGAACCACTGAGCTAAATCCCTGGCCCTCAGCTGTGATCTTTAACTGCTGTCAGTGGTGTGGGTCCTTAAGACTCAGGCAGCCCTGGCACCTTGGCTCCCCACTAGCAGCACCCGCATGTGTGGCCCGCTCTCCAGAGGGGGGTACAGCAGGGCAGCAGAGCCAGGGCCATGCCGGAGGGGCAGGAGAGCGAAGCCCCCGAGCCTTGCCCTGGTAAGAGTTTCTGCTCTGTAAACGTCACAAAAACCAGAAAATTCAGTAAGTATTTGACTAGAAGACAAAATTTGTCCACACGGGTGACTTCAAATAAGACTGATGTTTCTCTTGTTTCTTTAAAAGAAATGTATGTCTCTGGGACACACTGATATCGCCGGGGAGCAGCCTCATTCACGGTGAGTCCGTCTGGGTGCTCGAGAGGGATTCCTCTCGGCTTTCACTAGCAGGGTCACTCCCAGGTGGAGACTGCAGCCTGGGGTCCGTCCTGCCAACAAGGTGTTCGAGAGCTTTGCCAGGTAGTCATCAAGCTTGGTGGAAGTGAAATCCTATTTCAGAGAATTAAAACTACCCAGAAAACAAGGTTAGCGTGGTGAGAGCGAGAGATGCTTCGTACCCCTAAGTACTGCTCCTCTGGGTGAGGACAGCACTCGCCCGGCCAGCGGCTCCGGCCTCGCCTCCACCTGGTGCTCCCAGAAGGGCTGCGCGCTCAGACGGGTCGGGTTGGACGAAGTGGAGGAGGCTTTCAGCACGGACTCGGGTACGTCGAGGAGTGTCCTGAAAGGTGGAGTTAGGTTGATTTGGGCACGTAGATCTGTCTCTGTCAACATTTCCATGGCTGCAGTTTTGTGCCCAGGACCGGGGTAGCCGAGCAAGTGCAGGGCCCTGGTGTGAGCCAGGGACCCGGCGCATCCTGGGCAGGTGTCTCCTGTGTCACCGCAGGGCCCGGGAGAGGGGAGGGTTGTCTGGGTCTCAGATCACCTCCTGGTTATGGGGCCTTTGGTGGCCGTGTTGGAATGGAGAGAGATGAGGGACCCTGCAGGCTGGGGCCGGGGCGCACTCACCCGGCTGGAGCGGCGGGCGTCTCTGCAGACTACGTCCACGCGTGAGTAGCCCACCCGGTTACTCACTTAGCACCGCGGTGACGCATGCGCGGGGTGGGCGAGAGGAGGAGCCTGCGCCCTGCGGTGCCCCATGGTGTCTTAGATGCACCTGTTGAGACAGCTGAGTACGTGAATGTGCCTCCCTCTGCTCACACTAGCCTGACTCCAGCCCGAGGCTCGGCTTCCTGTGTGAGCTGCAGGTGGAGATTATGGGTAAACAGGTCTCTTCTAGTACTGCTCAGCATTTCTCTTTATAATTCAGTTGTAGAATTTCAGAAGTTCAGTGACACAAAGCCTGAGTAACTTCTGTACTTTGCACTGTGCTTGAGCATTAACGGCTGCGGAGACAGAGCCGTGCGAGATGATCGGGTGTCTCTGCAGGCTTCACGTGCCACGACCATGGGGCCACCGTGCTGCAGTATGCACCCCGCCAGCAGCTCCTCATCTCGGGGGGCAGGAAGGGCTGTGTCTGCATCTTCGACATCAGGCAGCGGCAGCTGCTGCACACGTTCCAAGCGCACGACTCGGCCATCAAGGCGCTGGCGCTGGACCCCTGCGAGGAGTGCTTCACCACGGGCTCTGCGGAAGGGAACATCAAGGCGAGTCCCTGCCGGCCGGGCGCGGCCCCTCGTGCCTGTGGGCTGGCCACGAGGGACGCTGTGTGGGAGTGAGCCTGCCTCTGCTGGCCTCCCGGGACCTGCGAGGTGCTCTGGACTCTCAGGTCCTGCAGCGCTTTAGAGACGGGCCAGCTCCGGCCGAGCCCGTGGAGGCCCTTGCGCCGAACAATAAGTAAAAGCAACGCCGCTCTGAGCCGTGTGGAGCGGCGCGTGCCTGTCATGCTTACGTGCAAGGCTGAGCCAGGGTGAGGGCGAGTTCAAGCCTCGTTCAGGAGACAGTGAGGCCCAGTCTGAAACTATTGAAAGGTCTGGGGACCTAGCTCCGTGGCAGCACAGTTTCCACCTACTGAAAACATCCAGGAACCAAATCCTGCTAGTGCTTGTGTGTACTAGGGGTGGGACCACACCCCAGCCCCAAGTGTGTGAGTTCGACTCATGCATGGTGGGGTTTTTTTGTTTTTTGGGTTTTTTAGTTTTTTGGTACTGGGGATCAAAATTGAGGACCTTGCACTTGCCAGGCAGGCGCAGTGCCACTGAGCCACGTCCCCGGTCCTTTGCATGGATTTTAGAATGACTTGGCACGGCTGCTGAGTCCCCCGGCCCCCGCCCTGCCCTTGGTACTTACCTCTTGAGTGGGGAGAGCAGGTTCATGCCGGGACGGCCCCACGGCTCCCCACACCGCACTGGCCTGGTTTGCAGCACAGGTGCCGTTCAGAATGCTGCATTCATGCCGACAGATGGGCAGTGCCAGGGGCGTGGTGGGGGGCACTGGCAGGCCGGCACGCAGGACATAAGTGGCAGCAGCCTGTGCTGGTGCTGTCGAAGGAGCTGTGGCGGGAGAGCTGGCCGGGGAGCAGCCGCGGGGCCAGGCGTGGTTCTTGGCCAGCGCTGAAGCAGCGTTTCTCTCCTCGCCTCACACCAGGTCTGGAGGCTGACGGGCCATGGCCTCGTCCACTCCTTCAAGCACGAGCACGCCAAGCAGTCCATATTCCGGAACCTGGGGGCCGGCGTCACGCAGATCGAGCTGGTTCCAGGCGGCCGACTCTTCTCCTGTGGCGCTGACGGCACCCTGAAGACCAGGGTCTTGCCCAGTGCGTTTAACATCCCCCGTCGGATTCTTGACATGCTGTAGACGTCAAGAGTGGGGCTTTATTTTTCTGTAGCTGACAGTGAGAGCGTAGTTCAGTGCAGCTGCAAACCCTGCGGGGAGCTCCAGCTCCGTCCGGGCCGGGCTCTGCCGCGCGGCCCGTCCACCCTGCTCGGGGGAATGTGCATGCACTGTGATGCCGACGCCCCAAGAACCCCGCCGTTCTTTCAGTGTTTAGCAAACCTGATTCAGAAACCGTCTGAGGCTCCCCAGAGAGTAAACGGAACAGAAGGGTCTGTGGGCCGCACTGCAGAAGCTGTTGTGACTCGGGTTTCCTCCTGTCCACCGGCTACCACAGCCTGCGGGGTCCTCCGAACGAGGGTCCGGGGTGCTGGACACACCACACTGGCCGCCGGAGAGGTCGATCCGTTCTTTTCTGCTAAGTATCTTTCCTGTTCGTGTTTATACTGAGCTAGCGCTGTAACTTGCAAATGAGTGCAAATTTAAATGCAATGTTTTCCTCATGATTTGCACACTCACATTTTTTGGACTGCTAGTTTTTCTATTTAAATATTTGTCTTCATGGTAGGAATGTACTGTGAGCAGGACACACTTGTAGTTAACCAAAACACACCTTCTCGGTCCAGTTTATTTCCTTTTCTTTTTACTGTGTTCATGATTAAAACATTTAAGGCTATGTTGAAACTATACCAATAGAGCATTTCATATCAATTCCAATGAATGTTAGGCTTTTTGTGGCCATTTAATAGTCAATGAGATTGGTGATACTATTTATTGCCACAGCCTATTGTATAAACTATGCAGAGATAAATATCATTTGCTTATAAAATGTCAGCAAGTGTTGTCATATTTTGGTGTATTTCCTAGGTTATGACCAAAAAATGTTCTTGAGCTATTGAAACCGATGTCTGTGTGTCTGCGTGTTTACCAGCAAATTGTCTCCTCATGTTAATGAGAGTGTTCAATGCCTGTGTGGTAAATAGTAAAATACAATGGTATAAAAGCACCTTTCGCTGAAGACGATGTGATGTTCATGCTGTGAAATACATATGTAAAAAATGAATAAATGTTATTTGTTAGAGTTTTATCTTAGTTTGGCCTAGTTAAATAGTCTGGTCTGGTAGTTTTTTGACCGTGTTTTTAACAGTTGAGGTAATTTTTAATTTAACAAAATGTGTAAGTGTTAGAGAATTTTCAAGCTCTTAGGCAGTGGATCCATTGACCAGTATCAGCTGCGCGCCTAACACACAGAAACTTTCTGCGGAGAGGACCCAGCGCAGGCCAGACGGGGAGCTGTGGGAGGAGGCCAGGGCAAGAGCTCCCAGGCCAGGGCAAGAGCTCCCCGCGTCGCACCTTCCTGTGTGGCGAGGCAGGAGGGGCTGCCTGGCGCCGACGCTCCGCAGGAGCTGGCCCGGTGCTGCTGGGAGCAGCCAGGCAGAGAGCGTGTCCGACACACAGGATCCCTAAGGTGACCGACCCACGGCACAGTCGGAACCCAGAGGCCTTTTGCTACGCCCTGCGTCACCGATTCAGTAAGAACTGAACGCGGAGGCGAGGGTGTAGCTCACTGCCTCTGCAGCTGCCTCCCGAGCAAAAGTCCTGAGTTCAGTCCTTGGTACCTCAAAAAAATAAAACCCGGAACATCATCCAGTTTGGCAACTGAAACTCCAGTGCAGTGCTAACTCAGTTCATGAGCCTAATTCTCACACGATTTGGTGAGTGGATGGAACCCACAGAGATGCGAGCCGCAGACCCGGGACCGTGACAGAAGCACAACAGCCCCTCAGGCCTCTGCCCCGCAGCTGACTAGAGTGCTCCCCACCTGCCTGTGGAGCAGAGATGCCTTCACCTGACAGTAGCCACCTTCTGGGGTGACAGACACCGGGCCTGGGTTGCAGGGTGGGCACCTCTAAAACCACAGGCCCTGGGCTAGGTGCAGACAGTCACCACTGGGCCCAGGACTGCCCGTCACGGGAAGAGCCTCCTCAGACCCCACCTCGCTCTTGTCTCCTTTTCATATGTCATTTATGTCTCCGAGTTTGCTTTTCTCCTTCCTGGTTCTCCACCCGTTCTACCTTTACTAGTGTGGCTACAACACCTGATGAATCTGTAGATGGACAATTAACTTTACTGTTGAGTACTTTTCTGTTTAGTAGTCATTCACTGTGGGTCAGTAGGTCCATATTTGGTCTGTCTTAGAGTTCACACTATATTATAGGTCTCTTTGGTCAAGAGTGGCATTTTATTGATCCTAAGGATTTGGTAATACTCAGTTTGATGCTATAATTAATGCTGTTACTATAGCAAACATGACATTGCTGTTGCTATTAATTGGTGTTCTTGGGACAGAAATACCTAGGTTGCTTTGGGGTCATTAAGAATATCGTGGCCCAGTCCTAGATAACTGGGCACTAGGACACACGCTGTGAACACCCTTCTCTCTGGTGGTTAGATCCTGTCCTGCGGGCAGTAGCATGGTTCCCTCCAGCACAGAGCGCCACTGAAATGTACACATTAGCCAGAGGTCTCCATACCAGAAGAAGCTTTCCAGTAAAATCGACCTGCAGGCCTCAACACAAAAACAATTAGAAACTTGCCAAGATGAGCCAACAACATGCTTCCAAAAACTGTCAACTTCCCCATAGCTGATCAATGGGGCATCAAAGGGAGGAAGCCAAAACCACACACCCAAATTGTTCAGAATTATTTCAGGGGCTCAAGCAGATAAGGCCTTTGGGAAGCTCACAAGAGATTCAAGTAAACAGATACTGGCTCCAGTACAGCAGTGCAGAAAGCACCAAGCACAGGGGGCAGAGCCAAACCGGCTGATGCAGAACACGCGTGGCGGGCACGGAGAGGAACCGGAATGCCACCCAAAGGCTCCAGGTAGAAATGCAGGAAGCAGACCTGCCGCATGAGGACACGCAGTGGGGCTGGAGATGGGCTGTGCTGGTGACCAGGCAATGACAGCGTTAGGAACAGTAGAACGATGTGGGAATGGGTCCAGCAGCTCCAGGATGGTACAGAGAACAGCCAGACCCAACCGGAAGTCATGAAAAATCAGAGGGCAGCATGAGTGGCATACAAACCTCTTCGCTGAAATAAAACTCCAAGCAAAGGAAAAGAACATACAGATTTAACACACAAACAGGTGAGGTATACAAAACCCCAAATAGCCATTGTCAAGAAAGAACCTCTCCAAGATGCATCACAGTTAAAATCCCAGAGAGCTGACACAACAGAATGTGAAACAGAACAGCGGTGAGTCGCTACTGGTTAAACCTGTCCGAATTAATAGCAGGCTTCTCAGACAAACCATAAAGGCCCAGAGAGCTTAGACTGAAGTATCTCAGGCCCTAAAAACAAAACAATTTCCAACCCAGGCTGATACATCCTACAAAGCCGTATGTCAAAATGGATGAGAATTGAGACATTTTCATGATAAAGAGCACCTAAAGAAATGCACCACCAAGCCAGCATCCCCAAGATCCGAAAGGTAATGTAGAAACGATGAGCCTGACTTTAGTGACGGTGAGTGCCAGGTCGCACGAGCAGTTATGTAGAGGGGAAGGAGGGGAGCCGGCCCCGCACAGTGAGGCCCTCAGGGGAGGAAGTCGGTACCCATCATGATGTGCTAATGCCGATGTGCTCTGGTCCCAGCCAGAAGACGCAAATTTGCAGCATGGATCAAGAAGCAAAGTCAGTGGTATGCTACATACAGGAGACAAACTTACCCAGAAAGAAACCTGGACTAAAAACCGAAGGATGGAAAACATTGTACCATGCAACAGCCTGAGAGTAGGCGAGGTAGCTATTCTATATTCAGACAATGTGGACTTCAAGCCAAAACTGACCAAAGGGACAAAGTGACAGCGCACTGGTTAAGGGAACAATCCAACTGGAAGAGACAAAAAAATACTAACATACCTGTCCACCCAACTTCATAAAGCAACTACTCCACTATCCCAAGTAGATCAACTAGACCAAAATATATATAAAATACCTGTGAGTTGAGTAACAGGCACTTGATAGATATCTAGAGAGTATTCCAATCAGTAACAGGATACACGTTCTTCTCAACAGCAACCAGAATTTTCTCCAAAATAGACCATCTACTAGCCAATGAAGCAAGCTTAAAGAAAAAATTTGAAATTATACCACATATATTTGTTTGTTTGTTTTTAGGGTCTCACTTTGTGGTTCAGGTAGGCCCTGACCCAGGCTAGCCTCAAACACAGCAATCCTCCTGCCTCTGCCTCCCAAGTGCTGGGATTGCAGGTGTGAGCCAGCATGCCTAGTTTGTTTTTTAGGTTTTTTTTTTATACCATGTATATTATCAGAGCATAGTGTAATGAAACTAGAAGTGACAAAAGAGTACAGAAATTATCAAATGCATGGAAACTATCCTCAATGTTTTAAAGAAACCAAGAAATGATAGTTTGTAGAACTAAATGAAAACGCCACTGACATGCGACATGCCACAACTTATACGACACAATGAAAACAGTCCAAAGAGAGAAGTTTATAGCTGTGAATGCCCACATTCTCTCCCCATCTCTCTCTCTCTCTCTCTCTCTCTCTCTCTCACACACACACACACATGCATGTGCAGCTAAGTAATGATGCATCCCAAGGTACTAGAAAAACAAGAATAATCCAAACACAAAGCTTGCATAGGAAGGAAATTATAAAGCTCAGAGCAGAAATTAATGAAATTGAGAGTAAATACAAGGAATCAGTCATATTTAGTTCTTTGAATGAATAAAAATAGACAAGCCCTTAGCCAATCTAACAACAAAAAGTCCCAAATTGGTGCAATTAAAAGTGGAAAAAGCGGGCCGGAGATTTAGCTCAGTGGTTCCAGCACCTGCCTCGCAAGTGCAAGGTCCTGAGTTCGATCCCCAGTAACCACATACAATGCTGGGCATGGAGACTCACGCCCACCAGCCATCAATACCACATACCACAGTGCCAGGCGTGGTGGCTCACGCCTGTCATCCCAGCACTCGGGAGGCAGAGGCAGGAGGGTTGCTGAGTTCGAGGTTTGCCTGGGCTACACAGTGAGCTCAGGGCCAGCCTAAACTACAAAACAGGACCCTGTCTCAAAAAAAAAAAAAAAAAAAAAGTGGAAAAAGTAAAATCAACAGATACTACCAGAATAAAATTATTAAATGCTTCTTGTAACCTTTATGCCAATAAATTAAGAGAATTTATGGCCAAGGATTTAGTTCAGTGGTTCTGGCACCTGCCTTGCAAGTACAAGGTCCTGAGTTTAATTTCTGGTAGCTACATACCACAGTGCTAGGCGTTTTTGACTCACATACCAGCAATCAGTAGCACACACCACAATGCTGGGCGTGGTGGCTCATGCCTATAATCCCAGCACTCAGGAGGCAGAGGCAGGAGTATGCCAAGTTTGAGGCTAGCCTGGGCTACATAGCTCAGGGCCACCATGAACTACAAAGTGAGACCCTGTCTCAAAAAAAAAAAAAAAGAATTTGAAAGGAATGATTAGATTCATAAGTGCATAAGGGATTGCCAAACTGAACCAAGATTTAAAAACTCTAAATACCCCAAGAACATACATAAAATTGAAGCAGTAATAAAGAACCTACCAACTAAGAAGCACCCAGCTCCAGAAGGAATCATTGTTGAAATCTACAAATCTTCAGGGAATAACTAACACTGATAGTCTTCAAGCTCTTTAATGAAATTAAAAGGGAAACATACATCTGAAGTATCACACATTATGACCAGGTAGGCTCAACTCAAAGGTAGTTCTGATTTGTGTGTGTGTGTGTGTGTGTGTGTGTGTGTGTGTGTTGTTCTATTTGGAATAGTGGAGTACTTGTTTTATGAGGTTAAGTGCACAAATATGTTAATAATTTGGAAGCTGCCTTCACCCTGAACCTAAAAGACAAGAATACAACCAAAAAACAGAACTATAGATGAGTCTCATTTATGTGGATTCAAAAATCTCCCACAAAATAGTGGCAAACAGAAGGTAACCAATCATCAGAAAGATCATACATCATGACCAACTAGGCTTCATCCCAGGGATGCAATGAGGGTTCAACATATGCAAATCAGTAAGTGTAGCACATCGTATAAAGCAGCAAGGACAAAAATCAGTTTCATCTCCACAGATGTAGAAAAGGCCTTTGACAAAATCAAATGTTTTATCATGTTAAGAACACTGAAGAAAATAGGTATATGCATAGGAAAACAAGATTGAAATTATTGTACACTGGAGGTAAAGGAGTCTCTTTAATAGTTGGAAAAACTGACTATCCACATGCACAATACTGAATCTAGACCGGTATGTCTCATCATATATTAAACAAAATGGATCAAAGAACTAAACGTTAAAAAGAAAAAATACTGGAAGATAAAATAGTTATAACTCTCTAAGTCTTTGGCGTAGGCAAGGACTTTGTGCACAGAATGCTGGGTGCACAGGAAACAGTACCAAGAATAAACAAATGAAGCCATATCGAATTTAAAAATCTTCTGCACACACACACAGGAACCAGCAGTGTGTGTATGTGGGGGGTGGGGAGAATCAACAGTGAAAAGACAACCTGCAGAATAGAAAAATATTGCCATCTACTCCCCAGAGGACCAATATCTAAGATATGTAAAGAATAAAAACATTAGACTGCCCATAATAAAACTCAATCAAATAACGGATAAGTGAAATGAAAAGACACTAGTTTAGATTTTCAGACTTTGGGGCACAGCTTCTTCTCATCATCAGTTATGATATTAGTAAGAGACTTTTTTTTTTTTTTTTTAAATCAGCGTAGCAAAGAGACACCAGTTCTCCCAGCATGACGGCGGCACCAGCTGGAACAGCCACGTCACGGTCGAATCGCGTGCCACCCCTCAGCAGCCGGGTGCGCGCGGAATGCGGTCTCTCCTGTGCGGTGTCCACCCTGCCGCCTGCGTGGACGGAGGCAGAGCTGAGAGCCACGCTCCATGCGGGCAGCTGTTCCGCACCAAACTACCTTCCCAGGAGCCGAGGCGGCCCAGAGCCCCCGGGGCCTGCTGTCTGCTAACCCTGGAAAGAGGCAGGGGAGGGAGGAGCCTGCACCCCACACCTGCTTCCCAAGGCCAGGCCCCCGACAGGCTGAGCAGGGCTACTCCGTGCCCCTCCAACTTAGGGTGCAGGATGGGGAGCAGAGGGGGAAGCCAGCCCGGGGCTGAGGGAGACCCCACGTGAGGCAGCCTCACAGCAGCCCAGCTCATGGATGAGCCCTGCGCCTGCTTCTGCTTCAAGAAAACTGGAATCAAGAGCTTCGGCCTTGTAGGAGGTGCTGGCACGCCCACCCTGCCCGGCCCGTGCGTCTCAGGGGCCTTCCGTGGCGCCACCGGCCTGGTGTGGGAGGGGAGCCCATTCGCTGTGGGGCAGACAGGGCAGTAAGGCGGGACTCAGGCCTGGAAGTCAGTGCGAGGCCGGGGGCACCGCTGGGCCGGTCCCACAGAGCCGGTGCCAGGTGAGGTGTGTGGGCCCAGGCAACACAGCACTGGGCTAGCCTCGCTGTCCTGCTAGATAGCCCGGCCACGGGCTCAGCGTGTGACGCTCTGTCGGCCATGGTGCTGGGGGGCTGGTCCCTCCAC
Organism: Thryonomys swinderianus; assembly: GCA_004025085.1. Classification (NCBI taxonomy): domain Eukaryota; kingdom Metazoa; phylum Chordata; class Mammalia; order Rodentia; family Thryonomyidae; genus Thryonomys; species Thryonomys swinderianus. The sequence goes on along the minus strand of PVIC010012672.1, from coordinate 5,008 downwards.
AGGGCCGTCCTGGGCATGGCAGAGTCCACGCACCCGACCACAGACCGGTCACCGTGTGAGGTGTCCTGGCCTACCGCCTCAGGAGGGGCCCGAGGGACAGGCTGTGGACGGAGGCCGCAGGCTCTCTCCTGGCCTTGTCGAGCAACACAGTCGCAGTGTGTCTGAGGCGAGCCCGGCTTCGAGTTGTTCTCTCCCCGAAACAGTGAGACACCAAGAACAGGCTCCCAGGAAACACCGCCGGCACTGTCCAGGGTGCGCTGGCAGGGACGGAGGTCGGAGCTAACAGGCAGCCCGCTTAGGATTCCTGGAAAGACGCACAAACAAAGCCAGATCAAGGGAGACTGAGGCACCTCGTCCTTCGAGGCCCAGCCCTCGCCGCACACCCGAAAGCACCAGAGTTTTCAGGAAGCCATTGCCTCCCCCAGGAAGGGGCGCAGCTGGTGATGGGGGTGAGCTGGCAACAGAGCTGCCGCGAGGGAGCCAGCGAGCAGAGGGAGCAAGAGACCTGTGTCTGTGCTCTAACAAGGGAACTTAGCACACAGGCGCAATCTGTTTTTAAGGAAACTTTAAGCTGAATATATACATAGTAAAATTAAGAAGGTGATCGCGCCGACAGCAGGATAGCTGAAACAGAGGGGTTAGCTTGAGAACAGACTGGACACAGCTGGAGGGAAAAGTGAGGAGCAAGAGAGCTTACGGGACTCTGGAACAGCATCAGAGCACAGATGTTCGGGCCGCTGAGGCTCCAGGATGAGTTGAGGTTGTCAAAGGGGCACAAGTTTACTCAAAAAATATAGAAAACGCAAACCTAGAGAATGGTACCAGCATCGAGTGCACGGAAGGTCAGAAGCCAACCGTATCAGCCACATCTGCCCATCAAGCTCTCGGAGGCGAAAGCTAAAGATTCTCGATACTGCAAGAGCGAAGCAACAAAGAGCCCTTAGTCCGTCCCAGTGCCCGACAGCAGGCTGCTCGCGGAAGCCTTGCGGGCCAGGGCAGAGGGACCAGGTTTGCACAGCACTGGGTACCGGACCCAGCAAAGAGAAAGACGTTCCGAGACAGCAGAATGAGAGAATATACGTCCCCCAGGTCTGTTCAGTAAGAAAGGCTAGAGGATGTTCTTCAGAGCCAAGATGCTAAGTGACGCAAACACATGAGAGGATATTAAGCCCTATAAAAGTAAATACACAAACCGGGTGTGGTGGCTCACGCCTGTCATCCCAGCACTCGGGAGGCAGAGGCAGGAGGATTGCTGAGTTCGAGGCTTGCCTGGGCTACATGGTGAGCTCAGAGCCAGCCTGAACTGCAAAGCGAGACCCTGTCTCAAAGAAAAAAAAGAAAACCCAAAATCCAATCAAACAAACAAAAGTAATTACACAACCTCTAGTATTGTAAGTATGGTGTACCAGCTACTTATACCTCTAATATGAAGATTAAAACATAAGAACGACATTAAGAGGCAATGTAAAGATGTAAAATTGGATGTAAGTCATACAAAATATGGGGAAAAAGGAGTATACATATATTGCTTTACTCTATTTTCTCATTTTTTTTTAGTTATACTAAGTTGCCACCATTTCAATAGTTTGTTATAATGAAACAGCTTTTCCTTGTAAACCACATCCAAAAAATAAAATAGATAAACCACAAATAGTAAGGAATCAAAACACATTACTTGAGCGCATCACTTATGGACAAGAAAGTCTGTCCAGGGGACAGAGGAGGAGGAGCTATGGCGAAGCTAGAAAACAGGCCAGGAAGGTGACTGCAGTGAGGCCTCACCTAGCATGGTAATGGTTATGTGTGCGCTTAAAAGATGGAGTGATCAAATGGGTAGAAAATACAAGGCCTAGGCACTGGTTAGAGGGCAGCCCCGGCCCCGAGGGCCCGCGCCGGTGGGGCCCGAGGGCACAGAGCCAGATATTCCAGCAAATGGAGCCCAAAACCAAGCTGGAGTAACAGACTTGTATCAAATAAAATAGACTTAAAATCAGACACAGTAGGAAGAAACGATACGGTCTGGGTCGTCCGAGTCCCGTGAGAGCTCCACTGTGCACCCCCGAGCACCGATGCACTGGGGTGGAGCGGCCTTCCCGAGGTGGGCCATGGAAGGGAGGCGGGACGGGCTTGGCCCGGAGAAGGGTCGCAGCTCGGCATGTACCTCGCAAGGCTTCACCTCACCACAGGGCCCCAGAGCCTCTGAAACCATCAGCCAACATCAGTCTGTCCTCTTTTTCACGTTGATTTTATCAACTCTTTTGTCACAGTGTCAACAATATAACACAAGAGAGAGGGAAGTTTACAGGACAAAGCATCAATTCAGCAAGAAAATACAACAATCCTAAATGTATGAGCAGCCTCACTGGGGCATCCAGACCTGTAAGCCAAGCATCAGCAGACAGAAAGGGAGTGATGAGCCCCGGGGTCACAGCCAAGGGGATGCGAACACGTAACTGTCAGCCGCGGGCAGCCCAGCCAGCCAGACAGCAAGCGAAGAAGCAGCGGAGGCCGCTGCACCCTTGGCCACCTGGACCTCATGGATGGTCTGTGCAACATTCTAACCAACCCCAGGGCCACACACGCCTCCGTCAGACACGGAACACAGCCCAGGATAGATCATAGGCTAGGCCACCAAGAAACTTAAACTCATGACAAACGTCTTTTGAGTTCATAATGCAACAAATCTAGAAATCAACAAGAGAAACTTTGACATGAGTCAAAAAGAAGTAAAGCTTTTAAAGTATGACAGTTAACTATGATGTCAATTTGGGCGTGAAGTGCCCTGAGCATTGCTTCAGAGGTTCTAGAAGTGTCTGGGTGGTGGACTTACTGAAGAGGGGAGACCCGCTCTCCAGGGGTCGGCAGCACTGACTGAGTCACTTGGTACCTGGATAGAATCAAAAGGGAAAAAGAGGGCCAGAGATTTAGCTCTGTGGATCTGGCGCCTGCCTAGCAAGTGCAAGGTCCCTGGTTTGATCCCCGGTAACCACATACAACAGTACCAGGTGTGGTGACTCGGGCCCACCAGCAATCAGTACCATACACCACAATCCCGGCCATGGTGGCTCACGCCTGTCATCCCAGCACTCGGGAGGCAGAGGCAGGAGGATTGCTGAGTTCGAGGCTTGCCTGGGCTCCACAGTGAGCTCAGAGCCAGCCTGAACTACAAAGCAAGACCCTGTCTCAAAAAAAAAAAAAAAAAAAGCCTCACTTCTGCTTCTTCAGAAGAGCTCCGGGCTCACCTTCGCCTCCGGAAACCCGTCTCTAGGCTCTTGAAGCACACACCCTGTGGCCCCTGTGCAGACTCACGTTGGCTCCAGGCCCTTATGGCACCCCTGGGTCTCAGGGTGCAGGTGGTCCTTTGGCACCTGACTCCATAAGCAGTCACTGCAAGCTGACCTTGTAATACATATCAAAGTAAATCTGTTTTAGTGAACTTGACTGACTTGGGATGTATACCAGTACATAGAAACTCAACAATACACAACCAGTGGATCAAGAAATCAAGGCCAAAGGTACTTCAAAAAATCCACGACCGGGCTGGAGATTTAGCTCAGTGGTTCTGGCGCCTGCCTTGCAAGTGCAGGGTCCTGAGTTTGATATTGGTGACCACATAGAATGCTGGGTGTGGTGACTCACGCCCACCAGCAATCAATACCACATACCACACACCACAGTGCCAGGCGTGGTGGCTCATGCCTGTCATCCTAGCATTCAGGAGGCAGAGACAGGAGGATTGCTGAGTTTGAGGCTTGCCTGGGCTACATAGTGAACTCAGGGCCGGCCTGAACTACAAAGCGAGACCCTGTCTCAAAAAAAAAGAAAGAAATTCATGACCACCAAAGCAACACTACCAAAAATACTCAAGAGTATCCTAAAGACAATGAGGCCAACATTACCAATGAGACTAAGGAGATGAGTACATTGAATGGGGGAGCAATTAAGCAAAAGGGAAAAATAAAAAGCAACACAAAAATAACAGTAACAGGAATCACTCAATAACTTTGAGTAATAACCCTCTATATCAATGGTCTCAACTCCCCAGTCAAAAGACACAATGGACAGATTGGATCAGAAAACAAAAACCAGGGCTGGTGATTTAGCTCACTGCTTCGGGCATCTGCCCGGCAAGTGTAAGGGCTCAATTTCAATCCCCACACAATATACCATAATGCCAGGCATGGTGGCTCACGCCTGTAATACCAGCACTTGGGAGGCAGAGGCAGGAGGATTGCTATGAATTCAAGGCTTGCCTGGGCTACATAGTGAGCTCAGGGTCAGCCTGAACTACAAAGGGAGACCCCATCTCAAAAAAAAAAAAAAAAAAGAAAGAAAACAAAACAAAAGCCAACGGACTATATGTTCCATACAAGAGACATACCTAATCTCTAAAGAAGCTCACAGACTCAAAATTAGAAGGAGGAAAACAATATTCTACAGAACAGGAACCTGAAAGCTAGCAGGAGTAGACATCCTATTTCAGACAAATGGACTCCGAGCCAGAACTGATCAGAAGAGACAAAGAAGGTCACCACATACTGGTAAAGGAAAACAGTTCAACAGAAAGAGCTAACAGTTTTAAGTATATATGCACTGAATATCAGTACATCCATCTTCATAAAACAAACACTACTGGGCATAAAGATCAGATAAACATCAACACAGACATCGTGGGGACCGTAATACCTCACTCTCACAAACAGATCAAATAGACCAAAACCCAAAAGCAAACAAACAAAAATATCAGAGTTGAACTACACCTCCAACCCAACCATAACAGAAAACCCATTCTTTTCAATAGTACACAGAACTTTCTTCAAAATTGGCCACAGGCTAGGTTATAAAACAGGCTTAAATACATTCAAAAGAATTGAAATAATCTCATGTGTTTTATCAGATCATAGTGCAGTGAAACTCGAAATCAATGGCAAAAGAAACCACAGGGATTATGCAAACACAAGGATTAAATAATGCATTCTTTTTTTTTTTTTTTTTTTTTTTTTTTTTT
>PVIC010012671.1:0-39291 GCA_004025085.1 Thryonomys swinderianus | reverse complement strand
AAAAAAAAAAAAAAAAAAAAGAAGTGTGAATCTTAAAAGACAAAGTAGGATAAGTTGAACTACACTGACATGAAGAAGTTCTGTTTAAAAATACCACAATGAAAGTGAAGAAATGTTAAGTATTGAGAGGATATTTACAACATATAGAATAGGTAAGGTTGTGATGTTTAAATATAAAATATATTTCTATAATTTGGTGAGAAAAACAAAATATCTAGTGGAACAAATTGAAGAAAGGCAAGAGGAAAAAGACAACAGGCATTTAATATTAAGTCACACACAAACCACACTTTGCGAATGTGAAATTTGTTAATTCTCATTAATAATCTGGAAAATGAGAATGAAGAACATAATATGATGAATTTTTACACTCATTTGACTGGCAGCATTTTATTTGACAGTCCCAAACACTGGAGAGGATGTGAATTAATGGAGAATTTTGTACTGTACTGTGGACAGTATAACTTCTTATAGTGTCTTTGAAAACTCACTTGGCTTTATTATTCGAGTGATTATTTATGTGACATTCTAGCCAAAATATTATTCCTATGCTTATACCTTACAGAAACAAATTCCTTTAGGAATATTATATGAGCCATGCATATCAGCCAATTATGTAATTTTGGATATTTTTGGAGTAGCATGATAAAGTAAAATGAAACAAGTGATTTTAATTATAATAGTATATTTAACTTAACCAATATGTCTAGTAGATTATAATTTCAACAGAGTCATGATAAAGATTATAAGTGAGTTATTAAACATGTGTCATGTGATATTCAGGTATAGGTATATATTAGGTGATGTTTTAATTCTATTAAATGTATCTATCTCCTGAAATATTGATTACTTCTTATGGTGAAAACTTTAAATTCCTTTCCTCCATCTTTATGAAATGCATAATACATTACTGTTGTCTATAATCATCATACCATATAATAGCACACTGGAACTTCTTGCTCTTATCTGACTGTAATTCAGCACCTATTCATTAACATCTCTGTGTCCTTCCCAATCTCCTAGTCTTCTTAGCCTCTGACTGCAGTTCGTTTGCTTGTTTGTTTGTTTGTTTAATGGTACCAGGGATAGAACTCATGACCTTGTGCTTGCCAGACAGGTGGAGGTGCCACTGAGCCAAATCCTAGGCCCTGACAGCAGCTTTATAAAACTCAATGTAAACACAAGTAAGCAATATAACTTTTTGAGAAACATACGTATGTAATAAAACTATCACAAGGGAAACCAGTTTAGAGAACAATCATGGCTGTTGTTGAAGGTCCTCCATAGCCTACTTTCAGTAAAATCAGCTGGGTGTTATGATGCATGCCTGTAACGCTCGCACTCTGGGACACTGGAAGCAATCTAAGTTCAAGCCCAGCCTAGGTAATTCAGCAGGACCTTGTTTCACAATGAGAAAACAAAAACAAAAACGCTGTAGTTGTAGCTCAGTGCAAATGCCCTGGGTTCAATCCCCAGTCCATAATCAGCAAGGCACACCTATAAAAGCCCAAATGCCTCACACATTCAGTATTTATAGGAGACAGAGAGCTTTGAAACTTTAAAAATTATGTTTAAAGTAGGGGGAGAGAGGCAAAAACACAGCTCCTGGAAAGGCTGAGGAGTAGGGTCATAGGTTTGAGGACAACCTCAGCAACTTAGCAAGACCTATCTTAAAATAAAAAGTAAAAAGTGCTGGGCATGAGGTTCAATGCTCCCCATGTTACATCCTGGGAATGAGAGAGAGAGCGGGACAGAGAGAGAAAGAGACAGACACAGAGACAGACAGAGAAGAAATTTCCCTTAATGATAGAAAAAGACATGGCCTTCACAGAGGTCATGTGGTCCTCTTGCTGCTGCAAGCTTATGCATGTAGAAATTGAAAGCAGGGAGATAGAAGAGGCTCCTTCAAAAGGAGTGGATGTGACTGAGAACTCAGGTGAAACATAGATAAAATCGACTTAAATCTAACGTTTAATCAAAAGTGTGATGTTCATATGCTCAGGTACATAACAGCATTATTTAAGAAAGCCAGCACTGGAAGCAACCCAAGGGTCTATGCGTGGGATAAATGGACAAATAAATGTGGCATAAATATACAATGGAATATTAATCAGGTATGAAAATGAAGGGAATTCTTACACATTCTACAGCATGGATAAAACCTGAGAACATTATGCTAAATGACATAAGCCCACCAAAGCAAGCATTGTATGGTTGTATTTATATATTGAGTCATCACATTTAAGACAAAAATATGATTAACGATTTAAAAACTACAAATTGATCTGCATGAAAATCTGTGATCATTTAATACAGATGGACTACAGAAGACAATAGACCCCAAGTTGAAAATGAAGCAATGTTAATGAAAATGGAGTAAAGCTTGAAGGAAAAGAAGATATGAGTTGAAGAATGAAAAACAGAAGAACAATAAAATACAAGTATTATATGTGAGTAATGAATAAGTAGTAATCAGCTTGGAAGGGCATAATGTGGACAATATGTGTGCTGCTGTGGGTCAAGTAACATAATTCATATAGTGGTACAAATTCCCAATATCAAGTGTGATCATGATATGATGTATATATACAATGTACCAATAAGGATAAAAATCAAAAAAAGAAAAAAAAAAGAAAGAAAAAGAAATATGAGGTATGAAGGACAGAATTTAATTATAGAGCACATGCACACAAAATGATACTCCCATGGAAAGGTGTTTTTGTTTGTTTTTTTGTTTGTTTGTTTGTTTGAGACAGGGTCTTGCTTTGTAGTTCAGGCTGACCCTGAGCTCACTATGTAGCCCAGGTAAGCCTGGAACACAGCAATCCTCCTGCCTCTGCCTCCCGAGTGTAGGGATTACAGGCGTGAGCCACCACGCCCGGCACTGTGGTATGTGGTATTGATGGCTGGTGGGCGTGAGTCTCCACGCCCAGCATTGTATGTGGTTACCGGGATCATACTCAGGGCCTTGAGCTTGCGAGGCAGATGCTGGAACCACTGAGCTAAATCTCTGGCCCTGGAAAGGTGTTTTAAATACCTGCAGTACTCTGAGAGCAGAGGATACAGCAGAAATGCAAAAAAGTTAGTGGAAAATATGTATTTATATCTGCAGATACAAAGGCAAAAATCAGTCTGTATTTAGTCACAAAAACGGTTTCCCTCTCAAGACTTCTATTGGATACAGGGACTTTAATAATGTCATCAGAATCTTCCCCTGATTCTCTATGAATTTATCTTTGCTTTTCTCTACATTTGCTTCAATATTTGGCAGCTTCTTCCTGCATGACAACAAAGATGCAGAAAGTCCTAAGCTCCATTCTCAACTTTATAGTCCCAGAACAGTATTTCTTGCCTAATGACTCCATGAAAAGTCTCAAATTTGATTTGTACTGGCACAGTTGGCATCATCTGCCCACCTCTGAACCTATTTCTCTGGTACTGGCCTGGTCATTTATCCACCCCTGCATTTTCATGGGGATAGTTTAGGAGTATGAGTTCTGAGCTCAATTACAGCTCTACTGATTAAGTTTAAAGGAGTTCTGTTTCCAAAAGGAAAATCAGGGTTCTCTTTGCTGGATACAGTACCAGATATCCACAACTTTAAAGAGGAGAGATTTATTTTGACTAATGGTTTCAAAAGATGCAGTCCGTGGTCAACTGATCCAAGGGTAAAACATCATGGTGAAAGGGTATGGTGGAACAAAACTGCTCAGTTATGGCTACCAGGAAGCAGACTGAAGGAGCAACAACAGAGAAAAAGGTGCCAGCAGCTTGGTATAGTACCTAAAGTCACACCCTAACACCTTCCTTGTATGTTTTACTAATCTCCTGGGTTGTTCCTAAGCCAATTTAGTTCACAATCAGCCCAGCAGTCACTAAAGTGAAAGATGTTATTGGCTATTTATAAATAGCAGTTGTTCACTTATAGTATTTAGTGAGAAAACAAAAAGCCCCAGATCTGAGTCATTTGGGAACTAACTGGGAATATCAGATTGCTAGAGAAAGCCATTTTCTTCCTCATGTTTTCCTTCCAACCTTGCTATTTCATTCTTCTCTATTTATTGAATAGAGCTCATGTACCTTCGGGAGCAATTCCACATAATTTTTTTGGAAAATTATTTTATAATTAAGCCTAGATTTCCTGCCTACAGGCTGGCTATAACATACGAAGACATAACTCTGTTTTTGTCTATGTTCACCACTAAGACTCAGTGGTCCCATGACACTGTGATGCTCCAGGGCAGGACTGCATCAGCTGAAAGCATCCTGGAGATGGTCAAATTCCTAATCAATGAAAGCTCCTCATTGTTATAAGATGTACCAAGCCCACTGCCCTCTGAGTGATCTGTTGTGTTTGTTACTCCTGATGTACTGAGTAAAGGTGTGGAAAGCTCGGGGTCTTCCATCTTTGCTGACCAAGTCCAAAACTCAGCTTTTTCTCTAAGTCTCATTTTTCTACCTTTCTGTATAATTAATTTATTCACCTTGCATTTTCATGGCTCACAGGAGACTAGAACTTAAATGGAGAGGTCCTCCTAATGTCCTCTTTCCCTGTTCCCTATGACACACTTCTTTATCTCTTTTATTTACTCTTTGTATCCAAGAGGAACAGTGTCATATATTTGGTGAAAATGGCAGAAAAGATTTAGCCAGTATGGCTCAGACCTTCCTTTGCTCACTACTAGATGTTGCTGTGTGGTAACTGTACTGGTCTGGGGCTTCTTTGCTTTGTCTTGGTATTAGGTCTGCCAGGTGTGATGCCAAGGAGGGAGTGAAGTTGTAGCTTTTTAAAGCTCATTTGTCACCAAGGGTCCAGGCCACATCATCCAATATTTTGTCATCAATAAAATCTGCATCTGAAACTGGTATCTGATTGCAATGTCTCCTTAACAAATGTTCTTAGATGCAGATGAAAAAAGAGTTGTGATTCACACTTCTTGTGTTGGTGTGGAGGGCTACGAGTACATCACGATGAGCATCTAGTACCTTAGGCTTCAGGTCCACCAAGTAGAATACTTCTTTTCTTCAGGATTCAGTTTTCACATGTATAGAATAAACAAGAGAGCTTTGGAGAGCTCTAAGGATATTGCCCAATCTAACAGGTCATGATTATCATTGTACCGTGAGCTGAGTCTTGAAGGAAAAATATGATTTAATTTTTTAAAGCAAAAGAGAATAGCTGGGTTTGAAGGTAGAAGGGATGAAGGAATCAAAGCAAGAGAGCATGATGAATATGAAGAACAGAAAGAGACAGGGCTTGTTGTGTAGCTCAGACATTTGAGTTTGACAGCCATTTAAGTTTGTGTACATAAAGGGATGTAGAGGATTCAGACATAAGCACATCGAGTTTCACAGATGCATATCTGGAAAAATCCTCTACTATGCATAATATTATCTTAAAGTCTCAAACAAGAAGGTTAAAAGTCACAAAATATTAATAAGGAAAAAAGTATAGTTCCTCTAAGAACAGCAAATGAGGAGATGATAAATTAATCACTTATTTTTTAGTTTGGGCTCTTTATCTAATGACCATAGCAACTTTTGCCCTTATACTGAATTTCACAACATTATCATGGATGTAACTGGCTTATTTTACTTGGCCTTTCTGATTTTGACTCTAGACCTAACATGTCCTGATTATCCTTGGGCAAGGGATAAGAAAATAGAATTAAAAATTTTATATTTTTTCTTCAGTTTATATTTCTTGCCTAATTACTTCAGTCTATCACATAACAGCTCTTAGTGACACATCTGGGGAGACCACACTCATGCCCTGGGAAAGCAGTGAATGTGTTGATTTTGCTTCTTCATGTCTTCAGGCAAACTCTACATTTTAAATTTAGAATCTTACACAGGATGAGAAGAGAGCGTTGAAGATCAGGACTGCCCACCTACCCCCAAATCCAAGTCCTAGAATTTTTATTTTCTCTATGTAATCTGGAAAAATGTTTTATAGTGTATTATTCACCCCCAGGCATCAGCACCAATTGATCAGCTGTATATATCCACCTAACTGTGTACAAGCTCAAAGAGAAGCCACGAGAACCTACCATTCACCAGCTCCCTCCAATCCAAAGGGCAGCCTTCCTTCCCTTTTGAAAGCTTCTCCTTCCCCTGCTTCCAGAGGAAGAGTGTCAGTATTAGGTGAACCCCCTTAGGAGTGTGACTTTAAAACAGGGTGAGGAAAGCCCAGAGGATTGGAACCACTGGCCTTCAAAAGAGATGCAAGCCAGACAGTTGGTTTCCACAAACAAATCTGACTCTAGTGTAAGCTTTTACTTTACTACCTGTCCTCTTTTAACAAATACTATCAAGCACTGGTTACTGAGGATATTCAGGAGACAACATAGTTCTGCTCTCATGAAGGTTCAAATTTAGCAGGGGAGAAAAATATACAAGAGATAATTGGGATTGCATCTGATGATGAAAACAATGTGGAAATGGATAGCAGGAGTGACTATCCTATTTTAGGACAAGGGTTTCCTAAAAGAATGAAACTTTAGTTGATACCCAGAAATTGAATAAAATCTAGCTAAGAGTGAGAGAGATGAGGTGGAGAAAAGGATTCCTAAAAAATTAAGGAACAATATTGTCACCATCCAAAGCATAATGGTTTCTTGGAACCAAAGGACATTCAGAATGGCTTGAGTTGAAACTTGACTGTAACTACTTGGACTAAAGACTAACAGAATTTAAGAGGTAGGCTTGAATGTAGGAAATGAAGAAATAGGAGATACCAAGTATGATTACTTGTTTTCTGTTATACACAAATGAACAATAATGGAATTCATTTATTAAGGTAATTATGATTAGGACAGAAGTATGGCTGACTTGGAAAATGCTAAATTCTGGCTTGCATTTATAGATTTTTGAGGTGCTTGTGAGATATCCAAGTGAATCTAAAGGTCTGAAGCCCAGAAGTGTCTAAGCCATATATGTACACCACAGGAATGGATGAAATCACCTATGAGTAGAGTATACAATAAAAAAGGGAGATTTGGTCCTGATCTTGAAGGTCCTCATTTAATCTCTTAGAAGAAAAGGATGAATTGTAATATAGGGAAGGAATATGAAGTGCTTCATGAAGGACAAAGGAAATTTTCACTTTTTAATTTACATTTAATTAACTTCTTTATTGGGAGCATCTCTGTGTTTTTGAAAATGCGTGGTCATATAACACCAACATCACAATTCAGAAACTGAATAGTTTCATCACTCCCCAAATTCCCCATGCTACACCATTTTGCCAACCCTTCAGCCACTTTTAACAAACACTGATCTGGTTTCCATTGACATGGTTTTTACTTTTCCATAATGACATATACACAGAATCTTACAATGTGTAGTTTTTTTGACTCTGACTTCTTTCATGTAACATAATGCATTTGATATTCATCCATGTTAAATATATTAATAATCTTCCCCCTTATTAGTGAGTAAAGTTCCATTGTATAGTCGTGCCAGTCCATCCCTTTACCAATTGAAGGATATAGGCTGTTTGCAGTCTGTGGAGACTACCACTGAAACTGCTACAAATATCCATGTACAGATTGTTGTTGAATGTAAACACTCATGTTTCTAATACCTAGGAGGTGTGTGGCATGATAAATTTATGCTAAACTTCATAAGAAGTGGACAAACTTTTTAAAAAGGGCTATGCCATTTTGCATTCACATCAGAAATGTATGAAATTTCCCATTAGCTTTTATTCTTACTGGTATTCAGTACCGTTGCTTTAAAACCATTTGAACAGGCAAGTGGAAGTATCACACTGTGGTTTTAATTTCCATTTTCATAATAATTTTGAACATATTTTCTTATTTTGAACATATTTTCTTTATTTGCAATCCATACATCATCTTGAATAAGGTGTTTTTACACATTTTGTTCACTTAAAACTGGTTATATTTTACCTTATTGCTGAGTTTTAAGGGGGTTTTGTATATTTTTACATACCAGTACTTTGTCAGTATGTGATGTTATAAATACATTCTCCTAGTCACCGGCTTGTCTTTTCATCCCTTTCACAATGTCATGCACAGCATAAAAATTTTACATGTTAATAAAACCCAATTAATAAAGTTTTCTTTCATGGATTATTCCTTTGGTTTGGTATCTAAGAACTGTCTGTTTAAAACAAAGAAGGAGATTTACATAAAAAATGGTCAACAGAACCCCTAATATTCTTGATAAGTAAATTTTATGGAAAGATGGCATTAGTAGATAGACCAGTAGTCTATTCAAGCAATAAATGAAGGGTAATTTGATTGAAACCACAAGTATAGACAATTTTCTGGAAAATTTTGTAATAGATTCAGATGGATAACTGTTATGCTCAGTATCTCAAAGCCTCATGATATCATAGTTGGGCTTTTTGGTAGTGGTTTGATGTAGGCCTTGTGATGTGGGGATTAAGGGTGCCCTGCCCTGGCTGTGAGTGTTACCTACCCAAAGGGCAAGTAGACTGGATGGAATGTAAGAAACAGAAAAAGGCTTTCTGTTGCTGCTGCTGCTGCTGCTTCTTGCAACTTTGTTGCCTTCTGCCTTGCTTTTGTTGCCCTGCCATGCCATGAATTAATTTTTCCCCGTGATGCCTCTCTGCCTTAGAACCAGCCAACTAAACTGAACTTCTACAAACTGTGAGCCAAAACAAACATTTTCTTATTTAACTTTGGGTGTTCTGTATTTTGTTTCATCAACAAGAAAAGTAACAATGAAAACATTTTATTAAACTGAAAGTCATGTGGAGGTTGAGAGAGATTTTATTAAAGATGAGAGAGTTGAAACTACAAATCCTGTTGGGAAAGAACATGCATGACAATGTTTTATTAATTTTTTAACTGAAGGAATGCCTGCTGGAGACATTATTTGAAAACACTGAACAATTTGGTAAACAGCTTTTGTTGCTCTCTCACTTCATTGTGGTGTGATTGGTGAACGTGACTGGTTACGTTTAAAAGATACAACGTGATGGTTAACAGCTCTGTTAACTCCCAAATCACAATCTAGGATATCATGACAAATTATGATTTGTGGACTGCTATACCCTTGGGAAGGGGGTAAATGTAATTCTGGTTGGCAGCATGATCAAAGGAATGTCCTAGTGAAAACACATGCAGAGGAAGAAGTAGTTTATACAAATTGGGCAGAGAGTGAAATGCTGAACAATACATGGATTTCTTAGAATCTGGTATTCCAATACAGCTATGCTGGGATGGCATAGATTCCAGGCAGGTGAAACAATAAGTGGGACTGGCCAAGTGGAAACTGGAAACTGGTGACCTGGAGAACATATACCTCATCTAAAAGAAGTAGCTGCATCTCAACTGCAATGGATTGTTCTAGCATGGCTAGAACATTGCTATGGCTTGTGTTTAGATGTATCCCCCAAAGTCTCATTTGGTCATAGATGGGGCTTTCTGGGAGGTGGCTGAATCTAGAGTGTGTGACTGATTCATGGTGCAATGCTAGGATTAAGGATGCTAGGATTAAGGGTGGGTGATTACTAAATCTGTTCACTGATTGGTTTGGCACCACTGTGATCATTGTAACCTACATAGAACATAAAAGGCCCCAATAAAAGATCCTTGCTTGCTTTGCTACCTTCTTCCCACCATGAACTGTTTCTCCTAGTAATGTTTGCCTGCCATCCACCCTCTCCTTGAAGCCAACTGACTATGTTCTGAAACCTCTACGAACTCTGAGCTAAATAAACATTTCTTCTTTAACTGGAGGTTGGGTATTTTGTCTCAGCAACAAAAGAAAAACAAGACACTCATCATATGAAATGCCTTGATTTCTCAACGATGACAAGTAATTAAAGAAAAAATGACCAAGTTGAATACAACCCAAAAGCTTAGACTTTGGAACATTTGGTAGGAGCTTGAGTCACATGTGTTGAAAGAAATCAGCCTTGCAACCCTCAAACATCTAAGCAACTACTCTTTCTTTGAGGTCCCTTCACTGTAGGAAATCTCTTCTTTTACATTGTTGTGACAGCTAATCCTTCTTTCTTGTGGTGTTTACCTTTTATGAGTTGCATTTGACTACACATAGAGTAGACACCTGCCAAGCAAAACTTTACCTTGGGAAATACACTGTATAACTGTAGGGGAGAGTTCCAAATGCCATATTTATAGTATGTGACCCTTACCTTTTGGCCACAACGGATCTAATGATGTGGACACTGAACAGAATGTCTTAATCACTTTCCTCATTACTGAGACACAATAGCTGTCACAACTAAAAAGAGGAAACATTTATTTTGGCTCATAGTTTGTAGACATTTAGTTATAGTCAGCTGGCTTCAAGGTGGGATAGCATGACAAAAGGGCATGGTGAAGAAGTTCTGCTCATGATGTGGAACACAGGAAGCAGTGGGAATCAAGGAAAGTGTCAGGAAGGAGGGAAATCCTTTCAGGCCGTGGCTCCAGTGACTCATATTTTCAGATCAGACCCCATCTCCTAGCAGCAAGCCAGCTATAAATCTCCATAATTGGATAAGCTTTTAAAGGTCTCACCTTTAAGCTCATAAGGCTTTGGGATGAGTACTCAGCTATAAACCATAATACTGAGTAAGTTTATCGCTCTATGAAATTTTAATTAAGGATCCAGTGGTTTTTCTAGAGAGTTTTGGTGCTTTGATTAAATTGAGTTTTGGTGCTTTGATTAAATTGAGTATATTAGTACTTTTTTGTTGCTAAACAAAATACACAAGAGTGGGAAAGTTATAAAGAAAACAGGTTTATTTAGTTTATATTTCTGCAGGCTCAAGAGCACAGCACTGTTATCTTGGGTTCAAGAAAGGGTCTCATACTGTAGCATAACAATTTAGAGAAGCAGAAGAGGAAGCAGGGGCATGTGAAGAGACTAAGCACTGAACATACTGATATATCTTGAAAATATATATACATATATATTAATATATATAAATGTTATATATAAATATATATATTTTCAAGGTATGTCATATCTTATATGTATAACAGCTATTGTCTCTTACATATATATAACAACTATTGTGTCTCATATATATATAAAACAGCTATTGTGTATCATATATATATATGTGTGTGTATGTATATATGTATACACACACACACATATACCCAGTGATGGCTTTGAAACCAGGGCACTGTATGTGCCCGGGAAGTGCCTGAGGGTTTGGTATTCCATGCATTGGTGAGGTCAACAGAAATCTCAGAGAAACAGAAATCTATTCTGAACAAAGGAGAATGAAACAGATGTGCAATGTGAAATGGCCAGAGTGTTAAGAAAAAATACAGGGGAGGCTAGGTGTTGATATTTGTTATTTCTTGTTGCTCATCAAAGTTCTACAAGAGAAGAATTAAACTAAAACTGAAAATGTCTGTATGTACACAGAGAAAAAAACTCAACTGGGCCAGCGATGTAGCTCAGTGGTGTCACGTCTGCCTGGCAATCCTAAGGTCCTGGGTTTGATCCCCATTATCAAAGAAAAGAAAAGTAAAAACCCTAGCAATGTTATGTAAATGCTTTCTGTCTAGGCCATTTAGTCTAAATTGATCTATTGTCATATAATTTTGGAGATTTATGGGTTGAAGAAATGAAGTGCTCTGTATCTAAAACTGAAGGTGTTACAGTCAATGGCAAAGAAATAGAAAGCACAGCAAAAGATAAAACTGGTAGCTGCAGCCTCTCTCAAGTAAATTCTATTAATGAGACCACTGAGCAACCCCACTGACATGATTTGACTATGAGTAGTCTTATTAACTAAGGTTATTTTAGGGCCACAGAATGGGTGGAGTGCAAAGACAAGTAGATGGAAAAGGGCCACTTCAGATTTACACACTATTCAAGACATTTGAATGTAGTTATTTGCACATGGAACTGATAAGTATCATACTTAAGTTTCTGAGGGAATTCTACTACCCAAACCAAGACTCTGTTGTGGTTAACCCTTAAGTAAACCATAGATACCTAAAAGGAAATGTTACAACATTGTCCAGTCTGCAGAATAACGTCCCCAGTATCTTCCTCAAATTTGCTCATGAACTGAACGAGAAGGATGCCTTCAGAGTAAAGATTCTTTTTACTGAAAGAAAATACAGGAGATCCTCCAAGATAACAGAACGAGAAACTATGAAGCTGGCTCACCAAGGAATTTAATTTGCTGTCAGCACAAGGAATCCTTGTCATTCCTGTCTAGCAGGATTCGATACAGGAAGGATTTGATTGGACTGTTGTGCCTTGCCCTTGTACACATTTTCTGGATGGAGTTTTAGTGCAAATGTCTTGTTCCAACCTCAGAGTTTTATACTTGTTATGTGAGAAGATCAGTTGTTTCAATTTGTAGGTCACAAAACCAGACTTCATAAAGAAGACTGTGCAACACCCAAAGCCTCTCAGTTCAAGGTGAAAGCTGTAATTGGAGGAGACTTTGGCCCTATTTCACTTTTTCCATTTAAGAGACAACAAATCAGTATTAACAGTGACTTGAAGTGGTGAAGTGTAGCAGACACTGTAGTTTGGCCCTGCTGTGGCCTTATATAATAACGAACTCAGTGGTTGGACCTTCTGGAAAAATTTTTAAATGAATATATTTTGTTGATACACCCTCCGATCTTGCTGTTGCTTCAGCTTCCTGCCTAGAGCATATGCGAAGTGTGTATCCAGTGCACATGGCCATAAGTGGCAGAGCAAGAGGTATACATGTCAAGAATTTCAGGCACCTGTAGAAAGATGTCAGTCTCCTAGATTATGGGGCTCCATATGGCCTTCACTAATAACCTGCAAAATGCAAAATAACTGTGCTTGAAATTGGTATATTCAAAAGTGAGGGGAAAGAAAATACAGTTTTGGTAGTGGCCATTTATGCCTGCTATCAGCCATTCAGAATGAATGAGACTCATATTGTGAAATTTACAGTAGTAGAAAGCCTAAGTTGTTTGTCTCAATATAAAGATAGAACTTTTCAAAATCTAAGAGGAAGGAAACGCAAACTGGACATAAAAATAGGGTTTGGGAAGAGCTTTATATCCCAGGCATCCCCCAAATATGTGGTTCTACCAAAGTAGGGTCAATACCCTGGATCATCTGTGTCTCCCTACCCTAAGTTTTAATCAGTTCATTGCAAAAGTCAAAAGAAAATCATTTAAGTGAAAGACAAGTGAGGCTGAGAGGATTTCTAAGGCCTCTTACCTCTTAGGGTAGGGTGAAGATCTACAGAGATGAGTTGAAATCATCTCTTCCATTGACTATTACTCTAAGAACTAGAACACAAATCAAATTTATTGCGTTAGAATTCTAGGTGCCTCGCCCAATATCTATCTTCTCCTTTGTAAGTTACAGATCCCCAATTTGAAGCTGCGAATATTGCCATTTGGAATAAAAGGCTACATGCCACATTTTCCAATTTGTTACTGCCACTAGGCATGGCCATGTCTTTAAATTCTGCTCCACGAGTCACAGGCAGTAGTGCTTTTGGGGATCTTCTGTGAAGTCCCCTTAGAAGGTTAGAATCAGGCCCTCTTCACCTTTCCTCGTTCTATTACCTGGCATGTAGATGTCACAGCCATCGTGAGCCCTGAGAATGAGCTGTATCCTAAGGGTACTGGAACGGAGAGCTAGCAGGGATTATGTCCTTCAAGTCAGTTCCTAGGGGTAGGCCACTGTTATTTGGGGGTTTTATCTGATAGAGAGCTAAATGAAATACTAAGTGGTATATGTACTAAATTGTTAAGGAAGTTATCTTCTTAAACCACCTTTTTTTTTTTTTCTTTTGAGACAGGGTCTCGCTTTGCAGTTCAGGCTGGCCCTGAGCTCGCTATGTAGCTCCAGCAAGCCTTGAACTTAGCAATCCTCCTTCCTCTGCCTCCCAAGTGCTGGGGTTACTGGTGTGCATCACCATGCCTGGCATTGTGGTGTGTGGTACTGATTGCTGGTGGGCGTGAGTCATCACACCCGGTATTGTTATATGTGGTTTCCTGGGGACTGAAGCAGGGACCTTGTGTTTGCTAGGCAGGAGTCGGAACCACTGAGCTAAATCTCCGGCCCTTGGTTGGATTTTAAAGCATTGCTTTATAGGGGGAATTATTCTGCATAGAACAAAAGCTTGGGGATGGAAAAGTCAGAAAAAGCAAAATGGAAAAAAGGCTTTGGAAAACTTCCTAAAAGACCTGGGAAAACAAATACAAGGAAAAGTTCAGTAAGGAACTTGCTCCTCTTAAATTGTGTTGCACAGGCCTGCTCCGTGCTCTGGGGGGCATGGCAGAGCCGCCAAAGAAACGTCTGGATCATAGAAGGAGGGAGGCCGATCTTCAGGAATTGTATCTCCTCGTCTTGCAAGGGGGATTATTGCATTCAGGTTTAGCATAGAATCTGTGGGAGTCATTCGCTTTTATTTTTTAATGTGTGGTAAAATACACATAACACTTCAACTATGTCTAAGTGTACGGTGCTGCGGTGTACGGTTGTACCGCCCTCCACCTCCAGAACTCTTTCCATCTTGCATGAGACTCCACCCACTAAACAGAAACTCTCATCCTGTGTCTCAGTCTTGGCAACCATCGTTCCGTTGCCGGTCTCCATGCACTTGACTGCTCCTAGTACCTTCTATACTACAGTGTTTGTCCTTCCGCGACTGGTTTAATTCATTTCATGCCCTCAAGGCAATACATATTTATTGAATGAGATAGGGTTTTTTTCTTTTAAAGAATGACCACAATTCTAAGGTACCAATATACTATTTGACTAAGTTCCACTGTTATTAATAGATAGTTTGTTTATCCACTAGTTTATCACTGTTCTCTTGGGTTGCTTTCACATTCCAGCTATTTCTGAGTAATCCTGCTATAAATGTAGATGTATAAGTGCTAGTTTGAACTTGCTTTCGCTTCTTTATATAACAAGGAGTGGATTTATTATATGATCATTCTGTTTCACTTCTGGAGAAACATCAGACTGCTTTTCACAATGGCTGTACCATATTAGTTCTTACCAGCAAAGCATGATCGTTCTGATTTTTATTTTTTTCCCAGTAGTTTTCCTTTTCTTCATTTTAAACATTTTACAGTGTGTGAAGTGATATTTCATTGTGGCTTTGATTTGTGTTTTCCCAATGAGTAACGATGATGAGCATCTTTTCATGTGATTTTGGGCCATTTCTATTCCTCTTCTTTCTGCTCCTCCTCTTTCTTCTCTTCTTCCTCCTCCTCCTCCTGTTATTTTGTAGTATTGAGGAGTGAAACCAGGGCTACAATCCCATCCTTTTTTATTTTTATTTTTCTATTTTCTTGACGCAAGGTCTCACTCTACAGTTCAGACTGGCCTTAAACTCGCTATGTATCACAGGTTGGTCCTGAATTCACAGCAACCACCCTGCCTCAGCCTCCTCAGTACTGGGATTAAAGGTGTGAGCCACCATGCCTTGTTTAGTTTTGATTTTGAGGCAGCGTCTCAGTAAGTTGCTCAGCCTGCGCCTGAGCTTGTGCCTCCCCTTGCCTCACCCGAGTGCTGGGATTACACACATGTGCCTGTGTTTCTTCTTTGGCAAAATATCCATTCAACTCCATTGCCCATTTTCTAGTTGGACTTTGCTGCTGTATTATACAATTTTTATTCCCTGTTTTAGGTGCTAGAAATATAGCAATGAGTTAGTGAGATAGATCCTGTCCTCAAGAAACTCATGGGTAAGTGAAGGGAGAAAATAATGATACAGTATGGTGTGTCTAGTGAGCATCACGTGTTCAAGGTATTGGAAGAGCGTCACACTAGTAGGAGTGGGGAGCACATGTAGGAGTCTTCCAGAAAGATGCTTTCTAGGCAAAAAGGGAGGAGGGTGGGCACCCCGGGCCAAAGGAAAACCACAGCAGTGGTTTATACTCATGAAACAGCAAGCTGGGTGCTGAGCCTGAAAGCACTTACTGCTATGGAGGCGGCTCCAGGGCAGGGAATGGCAAGAGATGAGCCTGGAGAGGTAGACAGGGACCAGGCCATGCCAGACACTGGAGGCTGCTGTAGGGTATATTCATGGCACAGTACTGAGTAGCTTTAAACACACAGCCAAACCTTTATTTATTTGTTTATTTATTTATTTGTGTAATTTCATTCATTTATTCATTGATTTGTACCTGGGATCGAACTTGGGCCCTTGTGCTTTTTAAAATTTTTAAAATTTTTTAAAAATTGAATTCTGTATTGGTACATTTTAAATACAGCTCACAATCACACTCAACACTGGAGAATTTGTACCAGTATATGATACAAGTTAATTCCCATTTTTACCCATATCCCTACCCACCCCTTATATACATGTTATTTCTTTCTTTCTTTTCTTTTCTTTTTTTTAGACAGGGTCTCGCTTTGTAGTTCAGGCTGGCCCTGAGCTCACTATGTAGCCCAGGCAAGCCTCAAACTCAGCAATCCTCCTGTCTCTGCCTCCCAAGTGCTGGGATTACAGGCGTGAGCCACCATGCCCGGCACTGTGGTATGTGGTATTGATTGCTGGTGGGCGTGAGTCTCCACGCCCAGCATTGTATGTGGTTTCTGGGGATCGAACTCAGGACCTTGTGCTTGAAGGGCAGGTGCCAGAACCACTGAGCTAACTCTCTGGCCCTACATGTTATTTCTTTTTCTTTCCAAATCATATTTATTTTTCCCCCCATTACTTCCCCCACCACATTCCCTTTGAATATTTCCTATTTTACAAGATATATCATACATTCTAGAACTCATTTACATCTACAGGTTCTCATACCAGAGAAAAGATACGGTATTTACATATCTGTGATCTATTTATTTCACTTATTAGTGTGTCCTCAAGGTGTGTCTATTTGCACATAAATGAATAAAACTTGTCATTCTTTATGGCAGAGTAATACTCCATTTTATTAAAAAAAACCCCACATCTTCTTTATCCAGTCTCCAGTTGATGGGCATCTGGGTTGTTTCCAAGATTGGGCTATCACAAACTGAGCTGCTATGAACATGGGTGTACATACGTCTTTACAATATCAACCTTTTAATTCCTTTGGGTATATTCCTAGCAGGAGGATAGCAGGGTCAAGTCGGACCTCTAATCCTAGTTTTCCGAGGAATCTCCACACTGATCTCCACAATGGTTGCACAAGTCTACAATCCCACCAACAGTGGAGAAGGGTTCCTCTCTCCCCACAGCCTCGCCAGCATTTATTGCTCGTTGACTTTGCAATAGCAGCTTTTAAGGTAGGCCCAGTACCACTTGAGCTAAATCCCCAGCCCTCAACTTCTATTTTAGATTTGAGTTTCTTTTCACATCACAACATAGAATACGACGCTATGGTCTTTGTACGGAACTCCAAGGGCGTTGGCTTGTACCTGCACACTGCTGGACTCAGTAGGCCCAGGTTTCAGCTGCTCCTGTCCCAACACAGCTGATTTAAGAAGCAAAGGTGGGAAACTGTGTTTCGTAAGTGGAAGGCAAATAGCTACGATAGGCTGTCAGGTTAAACTAATCAGGTATAGTAAAGACAGAGAAAGTAATTTGGATACTATATAGAGATAGAGAAAGTAATGTTGGATACTTAATAGATTGCGTCTAGGAAACAAGGGAAGTAAAGTTAAAAAAAATTCTGGCTTGCAGCAAAAAATGCTGGCAAGGCAGTGGAGAAAAAAGAACCCTTCTCCACTGTTGTTGGGAATGTAGACTGGTACAACGTCTACAGAAGTCAGTATGGAGATTCCTAAAAAAGCTAGGATTAGAGGCCCCATCTGACCCTGCTATTACTCTGCTGGAGATACACAAAAGAATTAAAAGAATCACATCATAGTGACATATGTGCACCCATGTTCATAGCAGCTCAGTTTTGATAGTTCAGTCTTGGAAACAACCTAATTGTCCATCAACTGGAGACTGGATAAAGAAGATGTGGTTTTTCTATAAAGTGGAGTATCATTTTGCCTTAAAGGATGATAAGTTTGAGTCATTTCTGCTCAACTGGATGTTTCAGGACATATTCATAAGTGAAATAAAATATGTCACAGATGTGTAAATACTGTATCTTTTCTCTGGTATGAGAAACTGAAGATGTGAATGAGTTCTAGAATGTATGATGGATATTGTGAAACAGAAAATATTCAAAGGGAAATGTGGCGGAGGGGTGAGTAATGGGGGTAAAGGAAAAATGTGATGATAATAAAAAGAGGAAACAAAGCTCATGTGTTTTGGGGGTGGGGAGCTGTGGGGTTGATGGGCAATGGAAAAATGTGTGTATTTACTCTCTGGCTACTATTCCAGACCTCCCAAAGGATATCAAGGGTAAATCTAGTTCTTGCTCCTGAGAAGCCCAATTTAATGGCAGAGGAATTATACAGATTCTGTTAGAATTATTATTGGGAAGATAGGTACTAAACTTTGAAATTATTGGTGACAACGAAAAAAAAAAATTAGTGGCATCTCAGTGACAGCAGGTTAAGCCCAGAGAAGACGCCAGGAGTTGATTGCTGGTATATACACCCTGAGGAGTAAGTCTGCAAGGAAGTGGAAGAGCATTCCAAATGGACAGAGAAATGGCACAGACGTATAGGACACTATGACACGTACGTGGAAAACGGTGTGCTGTGCAAAGGCAATTCCACATTGAAGATTAGCAGTGTAATTCTTCCAGTTGAAAATAAGGGAACAGTCTTCTTGCCACCCCTTTCATTTAACATTTCTTTCTGTGTCCTTTTCAAACACATGGAAATCTTTACAAGGGCTAGATAAATAAGGCTTTCCCCTCATCTCTCAGCTCTGGGGAGTCATCGTTTTTGATAGGTAAAAGCCAAGGGAGTTAGCTCTCTTATCTCCCAGTTCCCAAGGGAGGACAAGACATCTGTGTGGGGGAAGGAGGATCTTGCTTCAATCACAAAAATGTTTCCTGTCATAAAGATATGAAATTTCTTTTTGCCTCCAGATAAGGCCAGCGCAGGCAACATCTCATTATTATGATAAAACTGGGCACAATTTTGTGTGACAAAAGGTGTTCCTCCTCCTTGTGGATTGGCTGTTGCTTGTGGCGGGACTGGAGTATACACTGATGGGTGCAGAATTCCACCTTGACCAGGATCTCCTCAGCTCTCTCCCAACTAGGCCTCCATGTTTGGATTTCCGTGTCAGTGTTTGCATGGCTCAACTTTAGCAAGAATTATACTCTTCTAATTGATTTAGCCAGAACACCTAAACCTCAGTGTCAAACTACCCTCAACATCTGATCAGGTTCCTCATTTCCACTATCCCTCTCATTAAGTCTCACAACACTGGCTGCCTGCAGCAAGAATCATCTTAGGCCAGTTTAGCCAGATGCCACTTCACCCCTGATGGTCCCTCCTAATAACTGTCCATCCACTGAATTCCATCCTGTGCCTTGGATGCAAATCTCCACTTTCCTGGTTGGGTTCAGTGCTGAAGTAACAGAGAAGGAAGATGAAGCTAAGGACACCCGTGGGGCCAGAACATCAGAGTGCTATGCTTGTACGTATCCTTGCCCTATAGCCATGAAGTGATTATGGAAGATTTGTAGTCACAGAAGGAACAGAAACAAATTTCAACTTTAGAAAAATGACTTTGGCAAAGTTGTGGAGTATGGATTAGAAGGGAGAAGGCCTGGAAAGGAGAAGTGGCTAAGAACCAAATGCATACAGGTTAAAACTTTTTAAATACTAGCTAAGGTTTTTTAGTCTATTGTCACTCAAAAAGTTATTCCTTCACTGACTTTCTGTAAGGAATCCTATGATCTGGGGGCTGTTTTTTTTTTCCCTACAAGGACACTATTTCCCCAGGATGGGGCAGCAGAGGACAGCAGTAGTAAGCGTGGCTGTGTGGTGGCCACACTCCTTGCCAATCTTCCTGCAAGCTCTGCATTTATCACTGCGCCAGAGAGTCGTCCGAATGAGTACCAAGATCTCAGGCACCGAGAAGTCCTAAAACATTTCTGATGGTGTCCTGCGAATCACAGCGGTCTCTACTATTGGCTGGTGGCTCAGTTTATGGTAAACGCTTAGTATTATGAGTGAGTCCTTGTACTCCAGGGCTTCACAGCCCAAATCCTCACTTGTTGATAGCGTCTGCCCAGAGCCCCAAACTACTGATTTTGTGAACTCAGGTGGGTACAGGTTTTCCTCATACAGACTCCCATAAACCAATTCAAGTTCAGACTTCTAGTAGAAATCAAGAACTAGGACAACTTGAGTGAACCACACACAAGTTTATTAAATAGTTAACAAACACATATCAATAACCACTTACAATGTAATTAACACAAACACATTTATCTCTTAACTGCCAGTTTTTCCAAGAAATAATTGTTCAAGACAGCTAAAGGCAAAGTCTCAGTCCCAGGCTTATTTCCCCCCACCCCCACCCTCTTCTTGAGAAGTGTCCTGCTCTTCCAGGGCTGGCTCATCATCTTGTGTAAGCATGTGGTCTCCGGGCCACACTGACTACAGACGCTCAGATTCCTTCTCCACTCCCTCAAGTCCAGCTTGAGTGAACCCACCATCTTGCTTAACAGGCGCTTCCTGCTACCCACCCACTCTTAGTCTTTCTCCCCAACCTCGCTCTTTGCCGTTGCGCATGACAGCAGCACACTGCATCACTCACAGGGAGACGGCACGCAGCAGCAGGTGCCTTAGGTATCTGCAAGCCGTGCTCTGTTTCCATGCAGAAGACAAGCCTGCCAGCTTACTCTGATGGGGAACTGCCTTCTTGTATGGATTTCTGCAACTGCTTCAGAATTCTGTGCTTCTGCTCTGGGGATCTGTTCGTGCAGATGAGAATCAGATCTTCTGCACCTCTCGTAAACATTAGCCTATGTGCTGGTGGCAGCTCCTTTCATCTATGGTACTGTGACTGGAGCTCTTAACTCTTTTTTCCCCCCAGAATCCTACTGTCCTCCTGCTTAGGGGAGAACTGTTAAATTAGGTAATAAAAGGAAAATCTAGGAGGATTCATTTAAATAGAAACTTCTAGTAGAGAGCCAAGTAAAAAAAAAAAAAAAACAGAGTATGTCTGTTCATCTGTTGAATACTAGCAAGTGTACCAGGCATGACTGGAATACACAGTGAATATTTAAAAATGTAAGACTTACTACATTAAAAGGCACACTGCTATTAACCCCCCTAAAATATCCCCCCTCACCATGAACACACTTATCCCATGGTTCTTGTCCCTTTCTGAAACAGTTCTGGAAAGTATTCTTTATGGTTTTAAGAAGTGTGATTAAATTATATTGTCGATGCCAGTACCAAATACCATCCCACAGAAAGATGGGATTATAGAAACATGACTGTATTTTCATTCCCCTGATTCACCATACCTGACATTACATGACTTCTAGCTCTTTCCCAACATCAAAATGACTATGAAAAAGAAACATTTAAAATTGATCCACGACATTGAGACATTTATGATAGTGCCACCAAAGACTCTTGTGAAAGCACACTTTTCAGGACTGCTTCAAAAAGTGACAAAAACAATGAGATAAGTGTGCTCAAGGTCAGGGGAATTATTTTGAGGGCGGTTAATAGCAGTCCATCTTTTAATGGAATTAAAATATTTAAACATCCATCTTAGTTTGTGATCATACCTCATAGCCTTTAGGTTATTCCAGAAATAGGAATAAGCCTGTCACTGTGTCATGATCACTACACATACTGACCATGGGAATGAATTCTGGCCCGTGAAACTTGAGGACGATCACTGTCTAGGCAGTATTATAGATTCATTATTATATCAGGACTTTTCCCCAAATTATCAGAATTGTAAGTCTTCAGTTTTTAGCCTTCTTGAGGTGGTAAATGATTGAAGCACATATCTATAGGAATCTGACTGCTGCTCCTAAATGCTACAATCTAATGCCTAGAATATGGCTTCCATAGAACACATTTCCTACCATTAGCATGACAGAATGGCTGTGTTTAATGTGCTATAGCTCCTGAGAATAATGCTGTATGTGGCTGTGATACTGCAGCACTGCACAGTCCCGCCTTTTTAAATACAAACCCTCCCAGGAAGGGCAGCACAGTAAATACTGCCATTCTTTAACCCTAGTTTGAGTTTGTCTCTCAAAGCTGAGCTATGAACTGCTCTCTCTTAACTTGAGATGCCCAATAGGAAAGTTCTGAAGTAGAGAAGTCCGGATCGAACAGGTCTCTCAAGGGATGCAGGCCTGACAAACTACTACCACAGTGCTTTTAGAGGGTGAAAGGCCACCATGAAAGATGAGAAAGGAGGACCTTAGAAAGATACCCTGAAAAGAAGTTGAAAAGTACCCAAGACAAACTTGTTTTGTACATAGAGTTTTGCCTGTGGGTCACTTTTCTCCTGACAAATAAAAACTTCAAGACTCCATTTGGACCAGGGTGGGGAATGTCTGCCCTGAATTCTAACTTACCATTCAGGAGCTTCAAAGAGAAAGACAAACAAAAATCTGAAGAGGCCAAAGACCTCTTGTAAATGTCTATATACTGAACTGGCTTTCTTGCTAGGATTATCAGACTCAAACACAAACACACACAACACATCAAAGGGATTATAGTTGGCTTATCAAAAAATGCCAAAGTGGGAACCACATTAGAAGCAGGAAAGTAGGGTGCAAAGGGCAAGGGACATCCATATGGTACAGCTGATACTGGACAAGAGCCCAGCTTCCTACCTGGACCTGTCACTGTTATGGACAGGTGAATAATACTTTACTCTGCCACACCCTCTGATCCAAATACTCGTCAGCTTGACTACAGAAGAGTGATATATGCAGGGAAATTCTGCATTGGTGTATCCGAAGGGTTTAGAAATCTGACAGAATAAAGCCTGAGCAAGTAATGTTTGTTTTCTTGAAAGACAAAAATGACTGTCCTATCATTCCTGTGCCTTTCGATGGAGATAACCGATTTTTAGTGACAGAAAGTACTTTAATGGGAAAATGCATGCATCTCATTGTCGTGCCCACTGCAAAAAAGGAGGAAATGAACAACACTGGTCTCACCCATTCCACTGGAGATGTACAGTGGAAATAACTGCCTGGCACCCACGAACTTCTGAGAACATGACTTAGAGTGAGCCTTACGGTGTCCGAGGTGCAACACAAACAGTAAGCCTCATCTCCAGATTCTTACTTTTCTATTACTGAAATGCAAATGTTGTTCTTGTGTCAGCAACTTCAGTCTTTCACAAATAATACATCTAGCACAATGGATATACTGTCTACATAAGTCAAAACACTGGAAATATTTGGAGGCAAACTCATTCCATGTATGAAATGTAACAGTGAACCAAGTCACAAACTTAAATTTTATATTAGAATTGCTAAATATAGGACTGATATGCTAGAACATTCATAGCTTTTAAGCAAGCTCCTAATATATGAATACGGATTCATAAAAAAGACAGAACCATGAAATTTATGTACTTTATTAAAAGAACAAAATTAAACATAAAAGTAGCGTACTAAAAAGTTACAAAATGCACACTTCTAAACACCAACAGGCACTACAGCACTAAAATTTGGAGAAAAAAAAAGAACCAAAAGTCAACACATCTGCAGTTGAGAGAATGAGCTATTGAATTTTGTAGGCAAAATATGATGATATACCAGAAATGGTTTTATTTGTGAAATATTCTGATCATTCTTTAAAAACATAATTTTTGTAGCAGGCTAAACATTTTATTATAGGTATTTTTAAATTGTTTTTTCTTCTCAATACAGTGCCTTCATTTTTTACATTCCAGATTGTTATCCTATGAATGCATGCAGTTAGTCCTTAAAGAGTATCCCTTTCATTTAAAAAAGTCTTAATTTATAGGTAGGCATGGCAGGACACACCTGTAGTTCCGACTAATTAGGAAGCCAAGAAGGAAGGACTGTTTGAACTCAGGAGTTTCAGGGCATCCCCAACAAGAGAGAGACTCATTCTCAAAACCTCTCCCCCAAATATAAGTTAAGTTATTGTAATTTGAAAACAACTGGCTCATTTTGTTTGAGTTAAGCTAACAACAAGAAAAATAAAAAGAAACATTTTCGAAAAGGGGATCCCCAGAATCTAATGTTGTGATGATGTATCATTCCTTCAACTGCTACACAAAAGACACAGCAACAAAATAATTTGGTTTCCATCACTAACAAATAATATCTGTGAACAGAAATAAAGCTTTGAAATCAGGCAGTTCCACAACAGATAAATCTTTAGGTTGTGTGTTTGGGAAGGAAAAACTCATAATAGTTGTGCTACTTTTAGGTCTTGTTATAAAGGTATTTTTAAAAAATAGTATGATGTAGTTCAGTAGAAAGGCTTTTTAAATTTTGTGCAGAGCGGTAACTTATTTCATAATGATACTAGTTTATTTTACGCATACACTAATTGAAGAAGAGTTCTGCATGAAGTTAAAATTTGTTGGAATACCTCAGCTTTTAAGTATTAATGAGAAATTCCCTACAGGCAAAAATAAATTGAGGAGCTGCAAATTATATGAATTAGTCAAGCTAAATCTTAAGAGGTTACTTTTGGTTTTACTTATAAGTCTTTGTTATGCTGCATGCCCTGATTTGTTTTACTTGTTTAAGCTGTCACTAGGTTCAACACGTTTTCTCTGGCTTGCACCCTCCGATATGACTGCCCCATGGCACCTGATGAGACAGTCATGCACGTACCACTGGTGCCACAGAGGCGGTCAGCATCGATACAAATCAATCATGGTTTCACCAGGATTCTGTTAAGCTCCAAAGTGTGGGAAGCAAGGACTGTCATTTCTACTATTTTATAGATGATTCTTGTTGACTTAAAATCTCCCGTCTCAGGCTGGGAGTGTAACTCAATGGTAAAGCACTTATCTAACATGCATGGGGCCCTAGGTTCAATCCTCATTACTGCAAAACAAGACAAAATAACTCTCTTATCTCTATTAACCTTATGAAAATATATTCTTGTGGGTTATAGATTCACCAAGAAATTTGAACACGAGGAAATGCGTTACATTAGAAAATTATGTTGGTGATAAGGCTGAAGTTAGGAGCTCCTAACTACACAATGAAAGAGCTTTATATCAGTGGAAATGCCAGTCAGATTGTCAGGCAGTTCATTGCTTCATGGACACTATTAAGTGATTATGAAGTGAAAAAAAGATGTTTCTAGCCAACTGCCCCTGAGCTATTGGATAACTATATTGGATTGCTTTCTGGCTTTGTCTGTCTGTCTGTCTGCTGTGTTTGTCTGTCTCTGGGAGTATAACTAAGGGCCTCACATATGCTAGTAAACACACCATCATGGAGCCACCCCCTCCAGCCATGTGTTCTGTCTCTGAGAGAGCTAGCAAAATAAGCAGCAATGCTCCAACACTAAGTCTTCTAACTAAAATGCTGCCCTTTTGCAGGGTGAGAGATATGTGCCTTGCGATGTGAGGGACTCCAACTACCAGTGGGGATGTTCCACTTAATCAAACCTTGATCCTTCATAGGCCACATTGCTTGGGGACTAGAAAGTTCCATGGCTATCTGTAGGTGGTGCAGAACTAAAACTGGTGGAGGCAGTCACATCGAAGTATTCCCTTCCATCTCCTGTATTATGTAAGATTTTGGCTGGTTCTGTTCTGTTTCATTTAAACACAATGTTGGGATGCTCCAGGGGAACAGTGAAATAGTACTCTGTAACCTGGTAAAGGGAGGTCAAAAAATAGCTTCCACTAAACAAGTATAATGTAAATAAAGCTGTTGCTAGAGGTGTGCCAGGAGCATTTCCTTCCATACTGGCCATACTTAATGAGGAAATGAAATCTTCCAATGGTTGACAATTTGTTTCAGGGTTCTGGATCTTAAAAGAGGAGCAGAGGTCATATTTTAAATGTCACTTAATACATATTAGTTGACATACATGCTAAAATTATATAACAATTATTTTCTGTGAAAGATAAAATTTGAATTGATTAAATGAAAACAATCTTGCAATTTACAGGGGGTTTTCCTACTTGTAATAATTGAAAAAACCTTTGTCACAAACAATCTACTTGGTGTGTGTGTGTGTGTGTGCATGTTTGTGTGTGTTTGTGTATGTATAAGGTAGGGATTAATTTAAAATCCAACAATCTTTGCTAGTGGTCTTGCTAAAAGAAGTACTTCTACCATTGTTCAGTGCTGCTAGCTAACAGTGGGTGACCTGTTACCTGTCACCGATTTTCCTTTCTGGTAAGACATAGCTAACTAGAAAGCCTCCACAACACCAAAGCCACATTATACTTTATGTAAGTCTTACAGCGAAAAGAAAAAAAAAAAACCTCCTTTTCAAAGCCTTAGGAATATTTTTCTCTTACTGACTTTTCCACTATTATCACAGTCTTCTTAATTAAAAACAAAAGCTCCAAAGATCGCTTTCATGGACTATGTACATTAAGTGCAAAAAAGGTGTGTCTCACACATTCGCACCCTAACTGAGACAATCAGGTAACTGCAGCATATGTCTCTTAAACACTGTTTGGGAGTCATTCCACAGTATGTATAAGACTTTTCAAATATGCATTAATTTCAAAATATGTTAATTATGTTTCAATCCTATGGCATATCGGGATAATTTCAGAGAAAAAGAATATCTGCAGCTACATATGTTATATAAAAAGTTATGAAAAGATCAAGTGATATTTTATTTGTTTTGAAGTCAAAATACTGTGGAATAACCCTATCCACACAACAAACTCTATAAACTAGAAAGCCAGCCTCAAGAATCCATATGTTGTAAACGTTTTTCACCAAAAAGTCACAGAACACAAATTCAGCTTTCACATGTGACTTACAGATTAAAATATTTTAAAATAAGCGTTTTCTGAGTATTGAGTTGTATCATCACAGGCTCACACCGTCACAAACCATGGATACTTTACAAACAGTTTTCCATACAAACACACACACAAATATCTAAAGGTAGCCATGTTGTAGTTTTGTTGCCAAAGCAACAACTAAATATAGTTAGTTAACAATTATTATTTTTTATAAAGTTAAATTTGTTCTTAAACTGTGAACTGTAGAGAGTAGTTATGGACTGTCAACTGTATCTGCCATGCTTTAGTGTCAGTTTAGAACCTATCTAGGTTGGTTGAATAGATGTAGTAAAATAAAATTTAAAACTCTCTAACTCTCCTTCAAAATTAAATTCATATATCCATTCATTATTTAGAGATGTAAAAAGTCATAAAATAGCTGGGCATGGTGGCTCACGCCTGTCATCCCAGCACTCGGGAGGCAGAGACAGGAGGATTGCTGAGTTCGAGGCTTGCCTGGGCTACATAGTGAGCTCAGAGCCAGCCTGAACTACAAAGCGAGATCCTGTCTCAAAAAAAAAAAAAAGTCATAAAATAAAAACCTTAAAATCTAAGAATTAAAAAAAAAAGAAAAGATGGCATCAGTGAGTTGGTACTCAGACTCTAGACTTGGTTCTATTTACAATTTGATTAAGCTGGCAACTACACTGGCAAAAATTTTTGGTATGTTCTTTTACATGTTAATTATTCTACTGCCTAGGCACTGATAAAATTAGCCCACTATCACAACTCTTAATCAGAATTTGGGAAATATATTCCTCCATAAATTTTCTGTATTTCTATTTCAATCCATGTAAAATGTATGAGAGATAAGAATGAGTACTTCAGTTTCTAATCATTCTGTGCATGACTGCCCACTCTACAGACAAAAAATGCTCAGACAACTTGTGGCTGTGCTTTACCTGAGCGCACCCTCACTGACTCCAAAAAGGGAAGAAAAGGACCAAAAACCATTCCAAGAAATACCAAGCCTTCCCTTTTCTCTTGGAAAAAAATATAACATAAATGTTGTTCTTGTTAGACATCTCCGTGCTTACTGGTCAGGCCATTAAAAATGGATTCAAGATGTAATTTCCTCTGGTACCTGCTGATGGCAGGGACGAGGCACTGGCATCTTCCCAAATTGGACAGCAGGTGCGCTGAGGCCTCCCACCAGTGAACACAACCTTGCACTGTAGGACAACACTCAAGGCCAGAACAAAGTGCTTTTAGCATGATCAGAAACTGATGGAGATGACTCAATGGAACAGGGAGAAGATGGCTTTTATGATTAGCTACAAATTAAAGTCTAATCTAGAAAAATGAAATGAAATGCAACAGCTGGTTGTGGAATGATGCTCTAATTGCAAAACTAAATACTGTATTTAAATAGCAATTTTTATGAATCCATTTATCTTAATTTAATCTTAATCCTCTTTAAAATATACTTTCAATATGGTCAAATAGTGCTTTTTGTAAAAAATTGATACTATTAAAACCCTCTTAAAAGATAACTTTTAGATTATTTTTCTGTATATAAGACCCGTTTTATTCAAGTTTCAGCACACTTGCACATTTTTTGCAAAAGGCTGAGAATAATGGACAAAAGTTATAATTTTAGATAAATAAAAATAGAGGCCCTTGTTAAATACAAAGATTATAAAATGTTAACTAAGAATTATAATGATTAGAATTTTATGTATACAATTCATCTAGTAAATTTTTGCTTAGAGTCACTGATTAGTTTGTGACTTGTCTTTTTAACTGGAAATTTATAGTCTAATGACTTATTGGTCTGGTCTTTTCTTGAATAGGGAATTTAAGTCATTGCACAACTAAGTGCTATCTTAAAATTTCTTTATCTCAAAACTCTGTTGAACTGGATTAAAATTTTAGCGCTTTGAGCATTCTTTTCTTAAATTCATTTATATAGCAACTTTCAAAAGGTCAACAATGTAGAAAATGGTGGCACCTAAAATACAACTACCCTGAATATACCTCACTCAAACTTTTACTAAAAATAAGTCATTATCAATGTCTTCCAGTGCATACAGCAACATGAAAACAGCTGTTCTTTAGGTCTATGTACATCTTTGTCAGAAGTTTAAAAAGTTAAATGAGATAGTATGTTGCATCAAAATGTCAAACTACACAAAAGTTCACTTTGCACAAAAAACATTCTCATCTCTACTAAGGAATATATCTAGAATAGCGCAGGTGCATCTTTCCTGGATTCATTTGGTCAGCTCTGCCCTTTGGGAGGGGCGCTGACACAGGTTCCACAAAACTCAGCTCCACATATAAGACATCTCCAAAAGGCATACCCTAGTTTCTTCTCTAGCAATGTTAAGAGGTCAGGAAAGAGAAAAGAAGTGGTTCAAAGAGTTACACATAAAAGAACAAATCTCACGTAAAAGATCAAGATCTCTAACTGTAGGCAACACTGTTAACAGATGACAAGTGGTTCAATACAAGTAAGAGTGTTTAGAAATCACAGTTGAGCAGGATTTGGATCGATAATTAAGACCAATAGGACACCAACTACTGGAGATAAGGCTACTCTATTGTATTCTGAGCCAAAGTGATCTGCTCTGAGGTGGAATTTCAAATGCTCTGAAGCACATCATGCCAAACATTTAAACTTGCAGTCTGGAGATGGTTCTGGGTGTCGCAATGGCTACTTAGCTTTGTAGGGAAGTCACATAGTCTTGAGTTTCAGTTTTATCAAGTGTGATAAGTTTTTGCTGATTTCATTGTTTTGCAACTCAAACCTACCAGCTAGCTTAAGGTACCCCAAATCAGATTTTCTCTTTTCAGCTCATTTTCATGAAGGAGAAATACATCCCTTTTCTCTGTATCAAATTTGATGGCTTTCCGTTTTCCAGCAGGAAAACAAACATTTAGTAGAAAATATTAAATCTAAATTGGTACAACATACTATGTTTCTACCACTGTATGATAACTGCATAGAATGGACATGCACTATACAGCATAGAAATTAATTGCTGTTTTACTTGTACACAAGCATTTTAGTAGTAATGAGAATTCAGCTCACCTCTGTGGAATATGGTCACTCTATATTAATCGAAGAGTGTTAATCTACCCTATTATAAAAGATATAAAGGCAAATGAATCTAAACACATGAAAAAAAGAGGCTTAGCTTTGATGCAAAAGACTGATGTTAAAGTCTGCGCAGGGAGATGCTGGTCATGTATTAACAGGCACTTGCTCCTTCACTGAAGTGTTGAATGAAATTGCCAATTCAGTCCAACTGAAGCTCAAGACAAGAGCGGACATCTTTTCCAGTTCTTTTGCATAAATCAAAGGGTAATTTTAAATGCCTCCCTGCCCCTGTCCCTGCCATTTCCCAAACCTGTATTTAGGCTCCCTCTGTGATCAATAGAGAAGATTGTCCATTCGAGGAGGAAAGGCCTCATTTGGAACCAATTCTCTTTCACCCTGACTGACTTGTGCTAGATTGCATCTTATTATTTGGAGAATAGTCTAACAGCTTGATCCATTTGCATTTGAAAAATGGCACTTGTGTAAAAGGTTACATTGCAATGGTTTTACACACTTTGCACCAGTTTGTAAAAACTATCTCTACCTCCCCACCTCTCTGTTTGATTTATAACCTGTAATTAGTATACCTTTATGCCCCCAAGTACCACTTTCTCAGCTGAAGATGACAAATGGCTCAATTTAGACACTCAACCTAGGAGACAGGATTCTTGAGAATTAAAAAAAATTGCAATAGTTAATTTTCAAAATTTTTAGTAGAAATGCTAAAAAAAACCCCATTAACCAGTAAATTATTTTTTCAAGCTGTTAAAGAGGAGTGCATTAGGGGTTAATGTTTTAACAAGTTCCCTACGTTGTGTGGCTAATTATTTCTCTCTTGCAAAAAAATCTAGTAACTTTGTTGAATTACGCAAGGTTAGATCTGCAGATAGAAATTTTACACATTCATGTTTATGAACAGGTTTTGTGCACACTCAAAAGTGAGGCATTGTAAATGTGTGCCTCAGAAACCTACAGAAATATTCTAAGGAAACCATACTAACATGAACCTGTCATGTTTTTCAAGCATGTAAATTTCTATTCCCTACTAATAACATTTTAATTCATATTAAACACCACACAGAACACTACAGTATGTGAAAACTAAACACAGCCCAACCCAATACAATATTACCATGGGGAAAAGGGTACTGGATATATCTATTACATTCTAAATCAACTCAGTAAGACTATCCTGTAAACAAAATAGTACGGTAACACTTCAAAAACAGATGAAAATTTAGCCAGCAAAATGTACAGTAAGCCAACAGCACAGTGTGGAAATTCACTTAGTATAATGGTTACAGGAAAAAAAATCACAAAATCATATGATCATGTTCTGTCTAATAATTCATATAAGATGGATGGTAGTTTTCTGATTGTGTTTTACTGATTTTTAATGCTTTATTTGCATTTGTTGGCTGGCATGTTTGTTTTGCTTAATATATTGACTGCACCATGCTTATGGTTGTGTTGGTAGAAGAGGACATATGAGAATATATATAGAAAGGCCATATGGAGGTTCTCATGGAGAGATTCCGATACTCAGTGACTCCGCTGTTCAGAATTTCGACTGAAATGGGAAAAAAGAGAAAAAAAGAGTGAGAAATTTTGAAGGATTATTAATGTAGAAGTCAGGCGCCTGGCTCTTGTTCGAGTTCTGGGAATGAAGTATATCCCGGGATATGCCCTATGCTGAATCTCACATTTGACACCTGTGAAAATTAGGTTGATGGGAGATAGTGACTACAGAGACAGAACTCTGGGAAGTCTGTGGCAGTGACGGCTGACCTTTCAGAGACCAAGTGTCAAACTGCAGCCCAAAACCCATTTATTTCTTGTTAACTGTCCGCATTGCAATTAAACCTGAATACTGAGTTTTGTTTTAGGAAAAACAATTCTAACATCTTTGTCTTAAAAAAAAAAAAAAGTAACAGGTGGGTCACAGGTTCACCGACACTGACCAGTGGAAATCTCCTCCGGGGAGCTAACATGGAGAGACTCCCTCTCTGCTAATGTGGAGATGAGCTGCACTGTTTCAAACATTTTCCACACAATGCTGGAACTTTTTGGGGATCACCCCCCACCTCCAGTTTAAGCTCCCTTAAAAAGCACATATTGAGAAAATAATTGGAAATATGCCAGCATTAATGAAAATGTCTACTTTTTGGTTGAGTATTTAAAACCATGCAGAAATAGTCTAAGTGAGGTATGCAGAGAGCATTGTATGAAACTTTATTTTTGAACTTTAAAAAGTTTCAATACCTGTTACAGGTAGAAGTGATAATATTCGCCCCAGTACCTCTACATTTTCTAATGGAATCAGCCAACAGAAAATAATCACACTTTCCTTTTGTTGAAAAGTTTATTAATTCGATGATTTTTGTTTACCTTGATGTGCAGCAGCCTGTGAAAGCCAAGCAAATGTTGATAAAACCTACATTCTCATGTTTAGTGCTTTTCCCAAGTTGCCACTTTCCTGAACAACACTCCTGTGAACTATTGCAACATATACCTCCTTCCTTTATTCCACATACTCAAAGATACCTTTTTCAAATATTCCTCATGATGGGGAGGACCAATGTATATCAGTTAATATCCACAGTGTCCAAAATAGAGTTCTGGGCCTTGTCCTCAGCAGCACAGAAGGATTATCTGGGAACTGGGGGACAAGTTCAAACCCATTTCAACCAAGTGACAGACACACTGTCAGTAACACAACTGGGCAACTTTCAGTAAGCAATGTGTGCAGTTCAGGGTTGGTGCACTTGTTTAATCCATCCCTAGAGTTAAGATACATGGGAGTCTTAAGAGGCTTCAAAAGACAGTTCCAGGGGACTGCTCAAGTTGGGTATATGCTGCTATGGGCCCCGGGCCAAGGAAAGAGAGGTCGGAGAGTAAGAGAGAGAATCTAGGGACAATAGAAATGCTTTAAAAACATGGCTCAAATGAAAACAATAATTAAGTTGCTAAATTATGTCACTCAAAATTCAAAACAGATGGAGCAACTCTGTTTGACTTACACAGGAAGCGACACAATGCTGTGGACTATAAAGCATTATTTTGTATAGTGTCATAGGAAAGGCATAATGCTTACTGCCTAACATACTCATCTCAGTCCAGTCCTGACAAAAATACTTTATTTCACTTCATCAAAAATAAAGCTATAGGAAAGATGGCTCTCTGACACCTTCATTTTAGAACTCCAGTCTCTTGGACTGTGAGAAAACACACCCCTAGCAATTTAAACCACCCAGCTGGCTTTGGTTTGTAGGACCCCTGGGATACTCATAAGATTGAGTCAAAACAGCCAAAAAGAGCAGTTATATTCTGGCTGTCCAATCTTTTGGATAGATTTTATTATTTTATTCATTTTCTACTTTTCTATTATCAACTCTTACTATATATAATTCTCAAAGATCAGTCTTTTGCTTTGGGCTGTACTTATTTTCCTGAGACTGAACTTGCCATTGCTAATCTTAAATTGGTCATCTTATCCATCCTGCCTTTTCAATTGCTTTGTGGCTTTGTGCCTTTTCAACTGCTTGGTTATCATCTAAGTATAATTTACACAGACCTGACCTTGCTTAGAACTGGGTTCCCATTTCCTCCCAGTGATTTTCATCTTGTAATTAACGTATTTAGTAGATTATTTAACATGACATCCATTAAAAGATTACTATTATATTTTTTGTACCATTAGGAAAGAAAATAAGTGTAGAAGATCACAAATTGTAAGATTCAACTGGATTCAGAGATGTTATGAAACCGTGTGACTGAGAACCAATGAATATAACGAAAATATCATTATTTCATTCTGACTGCTTTGACTCTTCCCATTCTCTCTATGTGCATATTGAGTATTATTAAGTGATATCAATTCTTTCTTTTCAAAGTTGAGTAGTATCCTGCTTTCTTAGGTGTACCCAACCTGTGGCTCTAAGTTGGATATGCCTGATTGGCCTAGGCTGCACTCAGTGAGGAGGAATTGTCTTGGGCTATACATAAAACATAATTCATTTATTTAAAAATATTTTTTATCATAACAGGCATGTCTAACCCATGGGCTACCTGCTGGCCATGCCTAGCAGAGCCTGTCTCTGTGTAGCCAAGTCTCTGAATATTGTGTAATTAGATATTTCTCGCCTTCATAACAAATATATTAATGACTCAACAGAGCTGTCTTAACTCCCAATTTTATATAATAAAAACCATACAGAAAAGAAGGTAAATACCCAAGGCAATAGATATGGAAGGAAGAAAAGGAAGATGTATGCTTTTTGTGCCATATTTCATAATATTTACAGAAGTTAATTTTATATACTAATTCATGAAATTCTAGTGGAATTTTACCGGTTATTTTAAATTCCCTTTTTTTGGCAATTGTCTGGCAAAGGGTTGTGTAATCCAACACCCTCCACCTTAGTCAATAAAACAATAAATATAGCAAATTTAAAACAGGGAAAAAATAAAGCTATAAAAGTGTTAGACTTAAAAAATGTTAGACTTAAAATTCAAAGTGATTTGTGCTTCTGGCTAACAAATCCTATCCTTTTGACATTAGAAAACTGTTTCAGAATTTGTAATCTCACTGGGATAATATAGTAATAGTTGTCATTTCCATATTTGAAAATATATATTTGCTGTCACATTTTAATTCAGGAATGTTAGCTTTACATTATAAGCAATATCTATTAATGAAAATAAAAAAGCTGTTAGCAAACACAATAATCTAAATAAAAGATATAACATATATTACTCATATTAATACTTAAACTGACCTACTGGTATCTTCGACATCTGTGAAACAAACATGCTGTTATCCAGTTCACCTATTTTTAATGGGGATATCTATTGTAGTAAGATTTTAGATTAAAAGTTTCTTGATTTCTGTTTATTTTGTTTACTGCTTGGACATGGTAATCAGTAACAATAATAAATTTCACAGAAAATTCTAGAGATACTAACCATTTCACTAAGTTAATTTTGCAAAGCACAGCTTAGAGCTTGGCTTGCTCCCCCAGTGAATTAATGTTCTGTGTGCTTAATGGATATTTTGCTTGTAATTTAAGCAGCAGTGGAAGTCGCAGTCTGTGGGTGTGATTAGAACTTCAAGCATGGCAGGATGGCTATAACATTATTCAGTAACTACTGTATGTATTGCCTTACAATTTCAAGACTCTCTCAAAACATAATTTCCCTATGACTCTGTCTGAAATACCTACAGCTGATTAAAAAGCAATGTAAGCATATCCAATATCTATATGAAAAGGAATTTATGATGCAATCCCTGATATTGATACAGGTATCTATGCCTTGGAAAGAAATGTGATGTCTTGCTTTCTTTCCAGTGGATCTGAAAGTAAAGGTGATGATTGTACTAAGTCTAAGTTCAAACACAATAACCAAAAATGGCAGTAAAGTAAAATAAATTCTCCTCTTGACCAATGAGGTTGAACTCAATAATTATTTAGTACAGTATACGCATTTGAGGATTGGTGTGTTACTAGTAATTGGATACAGAGTATCAAGAAAAACATATCATCAACGAGAAATGAGTACACTTGTGCTGATTAATTTTAGGATGAATAGAAAGTGGATATGGCATCTTAGAATGTACACAAAAAGAAAACTAATAAAGGTGAAAATTGCTTAAGAAACACATAGTATACAGACTGATATGTCTCACCAATCCGAAAAACATATACTGTGCTTTTTCAACATGTTGTTGTAATCTAGGTCTCAACAGGTGAAATAAATGGCCAAACCTGATTGGCTGTAGTTGTTGCAACGAAGGGAACGCTGGTGGCAGGTGTTGTTGCTGCAGACATAGTGGAAGGTGTAGCACCGTGCATCACGGGCACTTTCAGTAGGAAACCACGGGAAGGTAGAGCATTTATGCAACCGGACATATGCGATGATGGAATGGGGCGTGGTAGGTATCACAGCAACAAGCCATGTGACATCATCATGATGGATACACCAGGATGCAACATGCAATCACAACCAGTGCAAAGCAACACAGCGTGGAGGGGGAAAAATTTAAAAAGAGAAAACGGGAGAGCCAATTATAGTTATCATTTAGAAAAACGAAACCATTCTCAACATTTAGCAAGTTTTTGAGCAGAATCACACTGTAGTTGACTCAAAAGGCCAAATTTTCAGAAAGGGTTACAGTAAGTGTAACATGAAAAAGTAACCTGATGCTACTGGGGCTGTCTGAAGCGAATTAAGCAGACAAGTAATTAGGCTGCACATTAGACAGGGGATTAGGGGAATGCGAGCTTAGTGTTCAGGTTTCACCGCCTTACGTACAGAAGTGCTCTCACTAGATGTGCAGGTGCGAAAGGGCAGTTGTGTGTATACTTACCTGGTCTTCAGGCAAAAATAAGAAGGCAGTTCTATTTATATGTGGTAGGAGAGCAGGTCGAAAGAACACAGTGAAGGATATGTGCAGATTTTTATGTAAAAAGATTTCTAGAAAATTCCTTGGAATCATTGGCTCTGTATCAAATACATGGAGTAGTTCCTAGCAAATCTTGCCTTGATAGCACATATTAGAGCTACAAAGGCTAGCAGCTGCAAAGTGTCTTTTAGGATGTTTTCCTCTTTGACTTTTCTAGGCTCAGTTTCATTTTGAATGCTTTTGGATGCTTTTCTAATTTCCAGCTCATTTTGGAAAGCCAACTAGGGAATTAATGTGCAAACAGCAATGTGTGAATGGCAACCATATATGTATATATACATATATATATACATGTATATACATATATATGTATATATACATATATATGTATATGTGTGTGTATGTATAAAAATATATATGTGTGTGTGCATATACATATATATAAAATTTATCATCTATATAAATTGAATTCAGATTTTTCTGAAAGTTTACTGAGGACATTAATGGTTTGAAGGAGGAAAATCAACATATACAATGTCATGGAAACCAAAAACATACCACAAATGGTGATTAACTGAACTTCACCATTATCCCCTTTGTCCATCCCAAGTTACATATTACCTACAGCTATCCCTCATTGTCTGATGTGCCACCCTCTGTCTGTCCTATCCACCTTCTGAGAGTACAGAAACTGTACAGGAAGTAACACAACCATGCAAGCATGCAATATGCATTCCTAAGCAGAGCTCTGAAAGGGTAGGGCACCATCCCCAGAAATAGGTCACAAAATGTGAAAACAGAGACACATTTCTCAGATTTGCAGCAGTCTATGCTTCTAATGATATGCATAGAACATTCCTATTAGTATCAATGGAAATGCTGTTAATTCCTATAGGCCTCCTTAACAAAATCCTCACCCTTCCACTGTCAGGGTTCAGACCTATTATCTTAGTTAATGTTGCTTCTATATCACCCATCATTCCAACCTTTTGTTTTATCTCAATAGCCCTGTTGGTGGCTCTGTCATTATTCTGGTCCAACAACAGGATGGGGTCAAGTTGTTGTAAACTCTCCAAAAAGGATGGGAGGAATTTGACTGATGAGATGCTGGGGCACCCTGAACAACACACCTACTGTCTTCTCATCTGTTCCTGGTCCCCAGAAGAATGCCAGGAGCTGTGAACTCCCCACTTGCTTTGTCATCATCTTCACTATAGTAATGTAAAAATAACTTAAATACGGCTACCATACGGTGTTGGTGCCTAACTAGAGGATCAGTGTATTAAAATTATTTTTAAAATCATTCTGCTGTGCATAGTTTCTGTGCAAATGGAACTTTATTTTAGAACACTAAATATTCAATCCAGAACACTCAGAATGCAGTAGCTCTGTTCAAGTCATTCTTTTCAACATTTGGGTTGAATGGTCTGGGTAGCATGGACAACTTTTGGGAGAAAGCATTATTTCACTGTACTATTTAAATTATACGCTAAAAGTGCACAATCTAAAAACTAACAGAGGTAAATCTAGAACAAAAATCACCAGTTTGGCTAGCCAAAAAGGAATTTAAAAATATTTCAGTTTCTGGTTTGGGGCAGAAGTAAGAGAAATGGAAGCATTTGAATTTGGTCACAGTGGCAACCAACTAGGTCTTGAGAAATTAGGATGGTTTTGATTCCATAAAGATGTGGAACACAGAACACAATATTAAACTTTAAATCAGAAAATACAGTCACATCAGTCACTCATCTCTTTCATAGCCAGAGCAGGAAAACACACTTTTCAGATTAGAAAAAGTTGAGAATTTTGTACAAAACCTACCAAAACTTGTAGCGGGTGCCATGCACAGTATTGGCCCTGTACACCATGCAGAAAAGCGTGGAAAGTAAAGAAAAGAGAGAATTCATTATTAAGTCTTTACAGATAGAAATGAATTTTAACTAGAAAGATATTTTCTTTGCAATATCCATTAATCAGCACATGCAAACCCAGTAATCTCTCATACTTATAATTACAGATCAACTTGAAGATCACAAGACTCAGTTAATTAAAGTAGTTCTTGGATTCTTAAGAAAAAAAATGAACTTAATTTTTCTTTAAGGAAATAACCTCACTTAGAGTACACAT
Source organism: Thryonomys swinderianus (assembly GCA_004025085.1). NCBI lineage: Eukaryota > Metazoa > Chordata > Mammalia > Rodentia > Thryonomyidae > Thryonomys > Thryonomys swinderianus. The sequence continues at coordinate 924 of PVIC010012671.1, read as the reverse complement.
TTATCACACATATTCTTTTCAAAATATTGCCAAAAACTGGTATCTGGTGCCTCTTTTTCTATTTAGAGTACAAATCTATTAACATTGCCTCCTTCACTTCACTGAAATTGAGGACCCAACAATGAACCCATAGCAAAAGGGTTCCTGTTAAAAGGGGGCTCTCACGTAGCCTTTTTAATATTGCTGTTAATGATGAGAAAATAGATATTTTGGACATTTTTACATGTGAATCTAGCTTTTACATTGGCCAAAACCGCCCCCCCCAAATCTAACTTATAAACCGAAACTACCCATTTAAGAAAACCTATAATGAATAATGTAAATTTTCTCACATTCAACCAACTGGGCTAGATTTCCTGGGCTACCCAACTGATTCTACAGCTATGAGACAAATGAGAATTATCCGAGGTAGAGGGAAAGTAGCACAAATTTTGAAAGAAAGAAAGGTACCAGATATAAAGTAACTTTAACCCGTATTGGTTTTCTCTTTTACTTTATAGACATTACATACATTTCCCCTCATAGGTTTGGGAGGAAATTCTAAATCATCAGATAACAGCAGTTCCTTTTTTATAGGTAGTATAAAAATGTACTTTAAAAATTCAAATTTTCGCCGGGCGTGGTGGCTCATGCCTGTCATCCCAGCACTCAGGAGGCAGAGGCAGGAGGATTGCTGAGTTCGAGGCTTGCCTGGGCTACATAGTGAGCTCAGAGGCAGCCTGAACTACAAAGTGAGACCCTGTCTCAAAAAAAAAAAAAAAAATGAAATGCCGGACGCGGTGGCTCACGCCTGTCATCCCAGCACTCGGGAGGCAGACAGGAGGATTTGTAGTTCAGGCCAGCCTGAACTACAAAGTGAGACCCTGTCTCAAAAAAATTCAAATTTTCCTCTTTAGAAACTATTGTATAAATGTGGGCTTTTTT
>PVIC010012670.1:17126-39385 GCA_004025085.1 Thryonomys swinderianus | reverse complement strand
TACTTGTAGTCAAATTCTGCACTACTGACAATTTGGTCAGGATAGTTCTTTCCTGGGAGGGTTGACGCGGGCACTGCAGACTATTTAACAATATCCTGGCCTCGACCCAAGTAGAAGTGAGGGGCAATGTTGTACCCCACTGCCTTTCCCACACATGGTGGCAACTAAAAATCTGGAGATATTCTTGAATGTCCCCTGGAAAAGGAGGGGGGTCAAAACTGTCCCCAGTGAAGAACACTTGGTTAACAATCTGAAGTTGCTAGAAAGGATGGGTCTCTTGGTACCAGGATGCAAAAAAGGTGCTAGTTCATAAAGATCCATAAAGCTTATTTCAATGAACAAGACCAGAGCTTTGGAGGAAGAGGAAAAAGACTCTTCTAATCCTGTAGTAACCTGTTAAATAATTATTCTTTACTATCGCTATTCTGATTATATAAATGTAAAGTCCTACATCCTGCAACATGAGCAACTACACATGCTTAACTTAGTTTGTTCTCATAGTTCCCTCTTTAGTTCCCTGAGGCTTGTTCTGAACTGGTAGTAACAGTACAGTTTTTAATTTTCAATAACTCCATGTTTTGTTTTTGCTTTACCTTTAAAAAATGGATACAAAGCATGGTGGTTCATGCCTTTAACTCCAGCACTCCAGATGGCAAGTTCTAGCCCAACCCAGGCAACTTAACAAAACCCTGTCACAAAAAGTAGTAAAAGGCCTAGAGAGGTACCTTAGTTCAAAGGCTCTGGGTTCAATCCTGAGAGCTAGGGAAAAGAAATTCTAAAACTTTTTATATTATACGTGTCCTGCCTTGGACAATGAATAAGACTGCACTTGTTTTACTTTTCTACTGACCTACTTCTTAATAGGTCCATCTAATAGGTACACCTGGAACTTTAAATGGTTTTCAGTACATTTTTAAAATTTCTAAGTTTTTAAAAAATGTCTTTACAACATTTAATGGATTTTAATGTGGGAGAAGAAATAAACACATGTTCAGTCAACCATTCCATAGTGCTTAAGGTTCTTACTCATTAAAGAATTTTTTACCATCAATACCAGTGAAGAAATACTATAATTTGTTATACTATAACATACTATTACCATAGTTATATTCTTAAGAATTTAGCAAAGATCAAAGTATAAAATCAACAATGACAGGAAAGGGAGCAGAGTAAAGGAATTTCTCCAGTATTTTTGGGTAAATCTAGCATTTTACTGTATCTCGATATCCTTCAAACATGATACTAGTCTTACAATCACAAAAACTGTTTCTTGTTTTTGTTTTTCTTTCTTGGTGCTTGGGATTGAAGACCTTTCAGTCTGCTAAGCATAGGCACCAACACTGAGCTCCTCCCTGCTCCTGGCCCAAGAACTCTTATTAAGGAGAACATCTCATATATGTACATCTCTGGTAGCACAACTCTGAAGGCAAACTTGGAACCACCGTGTGTTCACAGTTCATAATCACTGAATCTTGCAAGTGGCGTGTGTGTCCATCAACACATGAATGGATAAAGAAAATGTATTTACAATGAAATACTATTCTGTAGTAAAGAAATATACACTTGAGGGCCAGGAAGTTTAGTGGTGTGCATGCCTACCTGAGCAAGCACAAGAACTTGAGCTCGATCCCCAGTACAGCCAAAAAAAAAAAAAAAAAAGAGAAATACAGATTTGAATGACCTGTAGAAAAATGGATATTCCCTCAGACCATAATGTTAAGGGAAATAAATCACAAAGAAACTGGTGGTACTGTGCCTGCCTCACAAGCACAAGGTCCTGAGTTCAATTCCTAGCACTGGGGGAAAAAATGTCATTCTCTTACATGAAAAACCTAGAATACAAATAAATTAGAGTAAAATAAAAGATGATGATAGGAAACTGGAAGACAGATTTTTTTTTTTTTCAAATAGGAAGAAAAAAACCAAGAATTAGTGGTCTGGAGAGAAGAGAATGTAAAAAGAATTAAGGCCTGTCCTGTACATGTATGAACTCCATACAATTAATATTATCATGACATACTGCAAATGGTTCTAATAAAATATTTGGTAAGTGTACTCACATAAAACTATTTTTCAAAGTGTATTCAGAAGATGCCTCAACAAGTGCTGCCACGTGGTAGTAAGTGAAATGTCTAAGATTAAGATCCTGGAGCAGGTGACTGGGGCAAAGCCCAGTTTACCACCCAATAGCTGCACAACTAAGAAAAGGCTGTTCATGATCTCTGTGTTCTACTCTCTCAGAAAACAAGAGATATTAATGACATCTACTTTATAGAACTGAAAGGATTAAGAGATTAATGTAGGCAAGTGTTAATTCCTAGAAAGCTTAAAAATGCTTGTGTTCCTATTATTACACAAGTGATTTCAGAGTCTGGACTGTGCAGACAGATATACTAGGTCTGTGACCTCAGACAAGTTCACATCTTCCTGTGCCCATATCCACACCTGGAAAAGGGGCTAATTTCACAGGTTTTGTTGGGAATAAAATAAATCTGGACAGATTAGTCCTTGGAACAGTAACTGATACAGAGTACACATCCCATACATGTTAGCATTGTGATCGCCATGGATTTTTATGCTGAGAGCCAAGAGGAAAACCAAAGCTACAGGGGAGTACAAGGGGCAAGAATACAAGTGAGAAGGAAAAGGGCGCATGAACAGGAAGAGGCAAGGTCATTATAGTGCAGAGGTGGAACAGCAGACCTCACTGAGTGGGAAGCAAGCAGCCAGGTGAGCACCAGTGTCCAGGAGCACTTATGTGTCAACACAGAGACCCTCTCACCCTCTGTGAAACGTGGGACTTGAAAAACTGGTGATGGAGCTTGACTCTGAAAACACTGGGTTTAAGGGATCTGTAGTACATGCAATATTCATGTCCAGAGCAGGTCTGCGGTCTGGTTCCAAGTACAGAAGAGGCATGTGGATCGCAGTTGCAACCATGCTACAAACATTAGCAACAAATGCAGCTTCCACAGAAAGTAGCTCCCACAGAGAAGATGAAGTCAAAGGGCAGAAGCTTCAGGAACATAATGTAAGAAGAACCAGGAGAGGCAACAGAAAAGGAGTGCCTCGTCAGGGGAGGGAAGAAGCCTGGAGTGAGGAGTGAGCAAAGCAGGGATGAGTGGCCAGTTACAAATGCCCTTTGTGGCAGAGCGCCCAGGAAAGGCAGGATAAGAGGCCAACATACAAGGCTGCAGCATGGAGGGAGACACCATTTAGACCCACCAATACATTTTTAGGTTAGTTTGTTTTTCTAAAAATTAATGCTGGTGCCACTGATTTTCTAGTTTCTTCACTTATAGTTTCAGCTGGCTTGGAACTCATTCACTCTTGGTGCCTGCTCTGGGCCAGGCTTTACACACAAATAAATGAAATGAGTTCTGGAGGCTTAGATGCAGGGCAGAGCCATGCCCAGGCAGGGGTGGGAGAGAGCTGATGTCACGCTGAGGACAGAGCCAGTGGACAGAGGGAAGCTGAGAAGGCTAAGCAGAAAGGGACAGCCCAGTGGGGCAAGACCTTAGGAGGCGGCCAAAGGCAGAAGACTGACCAGGTGTGGGGGGCAAGATCCAGGCACACAGACACTGATCATCCTGACCGCTGGACCACCAGAGGCATATCCAGTCTTTTCTGGAAGTGGGGAGGTAGGTCATCCAAGGAGAGTGGGTGTGTCTGGGTAGGGTGGGGCAGCTTTGAGAAAAGTGAAAGCCTTGCAAAGGCGCTCAGTAAACTGGGGTGGGGAACTGAGCCAACTGGAAGGCAGCACTGAAAAGCCCAGTGAACTGAGAGGCCATAAAGTTCTAGGACTCCTAATGGCCACAAATGGATGATCTTTCTGGGTCACACTCTACATCTCAGGTAAAGGGGAGAAGCTGGAAGGCCAGGATGTTGTGCTATAGAACAGGTGAAAGAAAAAGCCAGCTGGACGAAGTTTTCAAAGTGAGGTCCAAGAGGAAATGGCATGACTAACTTGAGTCAGAGAAGGAGGGAGAACAAGAAAGTGCAGAAGGAGCAGCCTGAGAAAGAGGGAATCTGAAAGACGAGACCGTGGTGAGACAGTGGACAACGGATTGGGGTGCAGGTTTGAGCTTAAGGAGTCCTAATGACACAATGGTGAATTTCTGTCTGGAAAGGTCAGTTGACATTTCGACCAGCAGAGTATGAAAAAGCCTCTCTCTCCACTCCCAGGAGGACCACTGTCAGTTTGAAGCCATCTTGGGCTGCACAGTGGGTTCAAGTACAAGTTGCACTACATGGTGAGATCTTGCCTTAAAAAAACAAACAAAACAGCAAAAGCATTCAGAGTACTAACACAATTTCAGAAGCTATGTAAGTATAAAGTTGCAGTGTGAGAAACAATATGATAGATTTTCAATGTACAGAAAGAACTGTATATCCTGGGGAAAAGACAGTCATGAACTGGGTAAAGAATGCAAGAGTGTGGTGATTCTAAAGGTTTTGAAGCTATTAAGGAGCCCATTTACACCTTCTATTACATGGAAATGCATCAGGGACTACGAACTCAAATACACAGCCCCTCTGGACTTAAGAACAAATGCAGCTGTGAGCAGCGGCCCTCTTCTTAACTGCTCTGAAAATGAAAGCAGCTGGACAAAGTTGCTCACTGCTTGGATCAGACAATGGTTATCTTTCAGATTCACTGCCAGAAATTATTAAAATAAAAGATAAAATGTTCAGAGCATTTTGTTTTCCCTAGAGCTGTACACTTCTGCCCTGCTGAAAATTCTCTCACCTGCTGATCTCTACCTGCCTTCCTTCTATCACTGTGGCTCAGGTGTTGCCTGGAGAAGGCCCCAAGCCTCCGCACAAGCAGAGACCCAGTGCAACCCTGCACCACCTGGATCCTCGCACTCACAGTCCCCAGTGATGCAGAAATCCTTCTATGTGTTCCTGAAGGCGCGGCTTGGCTCAGGTTTGAGCAGCCATTGCTGCTCAGGCATCTGTAGGTATCCAATGACAGCATGAGACACAAGCGGACTGACTGGATTATAAATGTCCATCTGACAAGTGACTCGTGGCTGGATCAATCTCCATGCATTTCTGAACACTTACTTGTATAAATATTTGTTTTCATATGAGCACCTATTCAGGCTAAAGTTGATGAGTTAAGCTCTTTAAGAAGCACAAATTGGACTGACCTATCTAGAAGAACACTGAGAAGCTACAGAAAAAAGGTTAATGAAACATTAAAGAAGGGATCAAATTGAATACAAGAGGACTAAAGATATTTTTGATAAGGACAGAAGCTGAAGAGAAAAAAGACAGGGAAGAGAAAGGAGAAAAGTGGAGATAATCAAAAGGAAGTAGCCAATGCAAGTACTCAGTAAGGTACAATTAGCCAGGTGTAATGGTGCACCCCAAATCCCAGCTCTCTGGGAGCCTAAACCAGGAGGGTGGAAAGTGAGCGCGGCCCTAGCAATGAGCAAAGTTTAAACAAGGATGGGGATGCAGCCCAGGATGAAGGCCCTGGGCTAGAAAATATTAAAAAAAAAAATAAAGTGCAGGGCTGGGGATTTAGCTCAGTCAGTGGTTCTGATGCATGTCTTGCAAGCGCCAGGTCCCAAGTTTGATGCCTGATATTGTATTAATAAATAAAGAGCCCCTACTGTATTTTAAAAGTGGGGCTTTTGTTCCCAAAGATAAATAATTTCTAAAGTATCAAATTTATAAATGAAAAGGAAAATTTCCTATTGACTAGACAGTAATGTAGTTCTAAAATAAAGTGCCTATCAACTTTTTGTTTTTTAATTATGATGTATTTTACATATAAAAGAGTATGGATGTAAGGAATAATAAACAATAGTAAACAAATCAGCTGTCCCCCTCTCAAGAAGCAGTTAATTATCAACACCTGACTTCTCAAGCCACATGCATTCGTCTCTAAGCTAGAGAGAGGTCAGAGAGCCAAAGCCCAATAAAACTGACAGATATGTTTTCTTGCCCTACACAGTGGGATTTTTTCTTTTTTACAGTAGTTGCCAACATATACGTGTCAAGACACTTCATAGGGAAATCTGTAACCTGAAACATAATGGGGAGCTAGGACTAAACTGCACCCATACTCACCAAGCGACAAGTAGCTAGAGCAGAAGAGCAATCCCCCTTTTAAGTAAACAGGACTAGTCAGCAGTTCATAGTTCCTGTCATTCCCACCGTCTTTCATGCATCACCCCACCCCCCACCTGACTTACCTATTTTATCTGCCTGGGCACTTAAGTTTATTATCTACTTATACAACAGAATTATGGCTTCTACCCTTTGGGTATAAGAAACATTTAAAGTTAAAAAAAAATCACAGTATTCCATTAGGTACCTAACTACAAGTAAGGTCCACAATTCCCATCCCATCCTACCTTTTGAAACCCAAAAAAACTGAAAGAACACAAGTTTTTTTGTAACTGATCTGGCAACAAGATTCAATTTGGACTACATGAAGCTATACAGCTTTATGTGTTCATCTGGTGTAAGTAGTATATTCTACATTTTGGTATAGAAATAATAGTATACTAGGGTATGAGGTGCTTTTCTAGGCTTTGCTGGAGATAACACCAGCATACATACATGTTACTTTTCAAAAACTAAAACATTCTGAAACTCATCTGAAAAACTTCAAGAGTTTCAGATATAAGACTGAGTCCACCGTACTTTTTAAGTACAATATGTTTAGGAAATAAGAAAATAGAAAGCTGATGGGAATATAACAGTATGTTCAAATGGATTTGTACTTGTTATGGCACCTACTTACATTTGAGAAACAGAAATGGAATGATATACACAAAATATCCTGTGGCTAATGTACACACTGAGCCCAGGATCCTCTACTCCCATGGCACCAGAAGTCCCCCTCAGACACCCTGAGAACCTCTGCATGAGGAAATTACATGACAGAACAGCACGCTGCTTGCACAAATGAAGATACTGCTGAGGCACCACATCTTTTCATTATTCATTTACTTTCCCAAAGAACAGATTTTCACACAACTGTAAATAACCTATCTGACATTCTATGATTTCACAACATACACACCACATAACAAGATCACAGAAGATCAGACTGAAGAAGCTACAAAAATATGAGACTTTCCCACCCTTGCAATATGCAGAGAGGGTGAATGGAATCCAGTTGGCTTGAAGCAAAGGATAGCCCGCTACCTGTCCTTCCTCAGAAACCCTATTCATAGAGTCCCTAGAAAAAAGGCAGAGTGGAAATCAGGGTGAGTAGGTTAGGGATGCAGAACACTAGTGCTGTGATGGGCAGACACAGGAGGGACTGTTTCGTGGAAGAGAGACTACTTTGAGATTGACAGACATGTGTGGACTTGTGAAAACTTGAGCTTCTGGTAATGAACAGGGCTATCTTGTGAGCTGGTGAGTCCTCCACTCTGGAGAGGGTCATTAGATTTCAGGGGTCAGGCAAAGCTAAGGAATAAAAAGGAGTGAAATTATCAATCTATCTTAGACCAGTGGTGGCAAAATTATGGCAACACATGCCACAGCAGGTGGTTTAAAAAGCTCTAAAAGGGGCCGGAGGGTTAGCTCAGTGGTTCCGGCACCTGCCTCGCAAGCATAAGGACCTGAGTTCGATCCCCGGTTACCACATATAATGCTGGGCATGGTGGCTCACGCCTGTAATCCCAGCACTCAGGAGGCAGAGACAGGAGGATTGCTGAGTTCACGGCGGCTTGCCTGGGCACCATAGTGAGCTCAGGGCCAGCCTGAACTACAAAGCAAGACCCTGTCTCCAAAAAGCAAAAAAAAAAAAAAAGCTCTAAAAGGTTCACCATCACTGCTTTAAACACTCCCTAAGGTCTCCTGGAAAAAACTGGTTGATGGTGACTGGAATATAGTACGCCTCACGTCCAATTCATACTCTCTAGGACTTGATGAAAGTTACTGAAACTCAAACAAGGGGTTTATCACAGATAGTCTCCAGACAAAGCACAATTTACAACTGCTTCAGAATCAAAAACTTGGGTCTGGATCTACACTTCTGTCATCTATTAGCTTCACATTCTCTTTGATCTCCAGCTTGATCATTGAATCAGAATAAACAGCATCACTTCTGGGAGCTGCTGTGAAGAGGCAGTGATACCTTATGCAGAGCACCTACTCCAGCAGCCCATTTACTGCGCATTCATCAACATTAAGCTTCGCCTGGTGAAAAGGCCCAGTTTCTGTAGTCAAAAGGCCATGAAAACCAGAGTCAGAAGGCCTTGCATCCATGTCCTGTTTCAAACACTTAGTAGCTGCACAAACTTGGCAAGCCCTTCTTCCTTTTTTTATAAATCAGAAATGATAATGGCCTATAAGTAAGTACCAGGCCAGGTGGTTTACCACAGCACTTGTAAAATTCATTATTATAAAAATGTTGATGATTACTAGATCTCTTATAGATTTTAGTAAACAGATGAGCTCTTCAACAGATCCAAACAACTAGGAATATAGAAGTATCAGGGTTAAGAAAAAAGGACTAAAAACAGTAATAGCAGGAACCGCTAACTTCCAGGTCCTTCTAGGTAAGTGGCTGATAATCAATAATCACATGAGACCTCAAAGTATTTCAGTGTCATGGTGGTTGTTTATGTTGAATTAAAAGTCATCTAATATTTGTTGAAATCCACATTTCAAACTTTTCTTGAAAGCTCCAAAGGTCAGAAGTTTAACTTCCAGGTCCCCTACAGCCCTCACCTGGGCCAAATATTAGTTTCTTTTACTAACCTGGCCCTGTAGCCATCGTCTGTGTAACTGTGCCTTACCTGAAAGCAATTATGTAAGAAAACACTAAGACCCCTAGAACAAACTTTGATCATCGCATAAACAGCCAATGAATGAGACACTGTCTCCGATGCCTATTATGTCTGTCAATTTCCTCTTCTCCTTGACACTTGTCTCTTATAACTTCAAGCTCCTCATCCCAGCACATACCTTCTTCTGTTCAGAGAAACATCTCCTCAACAGCACCATCTGCCTTCACAGGATTTATTCACAGCTAAGGGAATCAGAACATTTCTTTTTCTTTGCAACACAACTGCATAAAGTACAATAGGCTGCTTTTTGGTTGCCAGATGAGCATCATTCTCCTCTCTGCTGGTTACCCACCCAGTTTAATCTGGGGAGCTGCACTCCTCCACTTGGTGCTCAGGACCTGGGTGGAGCCGGCTCCACTCCATTTCCTGAGAAAGACATGTGACCCAGAAAGACTCAAAGTCAATCCTGAGACTTTGGCCACAATCACAAAGTATTCTTTTCCTATGAGAGTAGTGTAGAGGACAGTGAAAGGGGGCTGGGAGATGATACCAACATGGAACCACAGAACTCACAGCCTGCTTAAAGAGTAGAACCAGCCCAAAATAAACCCATACTTATCCTGAACCCTTCTATTCACATGAGTTAACAAATTCCTCTCTGAACTCATACACCTTGAACTAGGTTCTAAAAACCAAAAGAGACCTAATCACTAAAGAGAAATTTGGAAGAAGTGCATGAAAATGGTAGAAAAACCAAAGGCTCTCCTCTCATTTTCTCCTGGGAGAAGTTTGTGTTACTTAGCTCCCTCCATCCAGTGATAGCCACCAAGGTTTTCCTATGCACAGGCCATCACTCTATACGCACATCTGTGTCGCACATCTGTGTCGTGCACTGAGGGTTTTTGACTTGCCTATCTCCTCTGCATATCTACTGAGCAGCTGCAGGGCAGAAACCGTGTCCTATTCACCTCTGATTCTGCACAGTGGCCCACAGAATGGGCTCCACCAGGACTGCATCAGCTGAAATGTATGACTCAGCAACGGCATACAAATGAGCCATCTTCTTTCCTTTGGGACCCTCCCATCATCATGAGACCACCTCACAGGCCTTGTGTATCTTCTCAGAGACTCTGCACCCACTATAAACAAACTGCATCATGTCAACTTGCTCTTTCCAGACATTACTAATTTTCCACAAGTTGGGTCCTCTGGAATCCCAGAGTAGAGTTACTCACGAAATCTCTATCCTGCAGGAACACATCACTGCAAGACACCTAGAGCTTTATAAACCGACAAACCAACTCACAGTGGACATGCCATTCATGTATAACTCTTTCCATCCAGATCGCAAGGATTTAAGACTTCATCTTGAGCCAAATACACTAACAATTCTGCTTCTGGTGCCCACCATCATTCTCCTTCCACAAAGTAACAATTCTAGGCTGCCTCTGTTCTTCCTTTCTAGACCTTTATGATTACTTAAGTAGTAAAAAATATAGAAATATCTAGGAAACGAACAAGAAAGCCACAGGTTCCCCAGTAAAAACAGATGTTCTGACTTTGGATGCATAACTGCCACACCCTTAATAGCTCTGTAATAGTTACAGCTTCCACTGGCATTTAGCAATAAAGATTTTCAAACAGAGTCAAAGGTCAGGACCAGAATTACAGTCCCAGTATGAGTCACCACTTTATCCTGTTCGTATTTTCCCATGCTTGGGCCCATGCCACCAGACAATCTAGTAAGAACTGCAACCCAGGAATGAACTATGTTGGTTCATCATCTGGCATATGATAGGAACAACAGACCCTGAGATCTAATGGAGAACACAGGCAAGGAAAGAGACAGTTCAATTATAGAAAAGCAGGTGATATAAGGAGTTGTACGACATCCAGAAGGAACATCCATTCCATGTTGAAACAACAGGGACCTTCCAGAGACAGAGAACTCCACAGGGAGACCTGAAGCATGACTAGACAGTGGTGTCTATAGGGCAGGTGCGATGAAAGAGGTGTCCAAGAATTTTGGGATAAGGAAGCATGGCCTCCCCCTGGAAATTGAAAGCAGCAAACTATGGCTGGAATGTAACAGTGGGAAGGCAGGCTAGGGGGAAGCAGGAATCAAGAAAATCCTTAATGGCTTTCAAGACAGAAAACTTTGGATAAAAAGAACAAACATGCCTGGCCTGACACAATGCAAATCAAATCAAAAGGACAATCTAATAAATGTATCTTGGCACTCGCTAAACAATTGTCTCCCAAAGCATCTTACTGAGAACTAAGGGGTTCTCAGCAATGAGAGATTAAAAAATCAAGAGAAATGATAGTTTGGTTATAATGGTTCGTGCTTAAACCATTAGCCCCTTCATTACTATCTGTGTCCACCTTCCTCTAAATTTTATTTAATATTCCCACACATATCAGACAGAATGCACATCTGAGCTTTAGAGGATGGGAGTAATTCTGGAAACAGGAGAAAGGCACACCAAGATAATATGGTGGGGGAATTTTCAAAATTATGCCACAAAACTAAGCAAAACGTAAAGTGAAACGAAACACTGTAAAAGGCAAATTTAGAAAACTCAAGAGGAAGTACATATACAAAAAAAGAAGTGTTTCACGTGCTTTGGCCAAATCAAACTCCCCTTAACTGTTGAAAGAGAAAAAAATAAAAAGCTAAAGGTGTGAAAAAACTCACATCTCTTCGCAGAATAAACAGTGAATTGGTCCAGCACAGCTATCTGCCCTGTAAGACCTTGAAATACTTGCTCCAGATAACACACCACATGACAATTACCTACAGAAGCTCTCAAAACCACAAACCATTCCTGTTTAACAGCAGGAATCTCGACCGTATTCTTCCATTTAAAAAAATCGGTGTTTCTGGTCGAGCATTAAATCAATACCAAGGCAACATGGACAAGCACTTGTTTTCCCCTCCAAGGTGAGAAAGACTTGGTTTTAACTGGCGCAAGGCGTCTCCGGCAGCCTTTAAGTCCGATTCCAAATTTTTAAATGTCAAGAACTTGCGGCAGCAAAGTTCCTAACAGTCCACTTCTAAGTTCCTCAGAGGGCGTCCTTAACCTCACAGAGCGGATCCCCCTGGCGTAAAACCCTCCATAGTTAGTTGGCGCCCACAGGCAATTGCAGGAGGACTCGCGGGGCGGCCGCCCGGGAAGGGGGAAGGGACGTCGCCCCCGGACCCCAACGCCTGCACGGCGTTCGGCACCAAAGGCACCCGCGTCCGCGCCGGCGGCGAGCCCGAGCTGGTTCAGGACTGGCGCCCAGTCTCGGGACGATGCTGCACGGGCGGGGACAATGCGCGGCGGGGACCCCGCCAGGAGGCTTCGGGGGCCAGGCCGCTGCGTGGCGCAGCCCGGAGCACTCGCCCCACTGGCCTCGGGCGGAGCCGCGGCCGGGCTCGCCGCCTCCCGGCCCGCCCCCCGCCCGGGCGAGACCCCCGAGGCCCGCCCGCGCACTCGCCTGCCCACGGTCTGGTTGGCCAGCTGCTTCATGCGATTGAACTGCTTCTTCATGGCGGCGGTGGCGGCGGCGGCCCGCTGGGCTCCGGCCGGGCTGGGCGGGGGACGGCCTGGCGTCGCCTACATCGCTTCCCGACCCAGGCGGCGGCGGCGACTGCGGCGGCGGCTAGCCCGAACGGCCCCGCCCTCGCCGCGTCACTTCCAGCGGCGTCGTCTGACCGCCCACGGGGCCGACCCCAGCCGGACCCAGCAAGCCAGCCGAGGGGGCCGGAGCCGAGTCGCCCAAGCCGAGAGGGCCGAGCCGAGAGGAGCCGAGCCTTCCCGAACCCAGAGCAGAGCTAAGAGGAGCCGAGCCCGCCCGAGCCGAGAGGGTCGAGCCGAGAGGAGCCGAGCCCTCCCGAACCCAGAGTTGAGCCCAGAAGGCGGAGCCGAGACGGGTAGAACGGAGAGGGGCGGAGTGGAGCCTTCTACAAAGTGGAGCGGAGCCTGGTCCAGCAGAGCTCTAAGAGACAGGCACCAAGTAAAAAAGAAGAAAAGAGGGGCGGAGGGTTAGCTCAGTGGTTCCGGCGCCTGACTCACAAGCGCAAGGACCTGAGTTCGATTCCCCGGAAACCATACACAATGCTGGGCGTAGAGACTCACGCCCACCAGCAATCAATACCACATACCACACCACCGGGCGTGGTGGCTCACGCCTGTAATCCCAACACTCGGGAGGCAGAGACAGGAGGATTGATGAGTTCGAGGGTTGCCTAGGGTACATAGTGAGCTCAAAGCCAACCTGAGCTACAAAGTGGGACCCTGTCTCAAAAAAAAAAAAAAAGAAAAGAGTATTGCTCTGCTCTTCTGTGCAATATTTCACCACATACATGTTTCTCTAAACATCATTAGTGTTGCTTGTTTTGAACTTTATAAATAGGTAAATGTCTTTTGCTGAAATTCAGCCACGGATGCTTGGACTTGGACCCTCCAATTTTTCATTGCACGTATTTCTATTGTATTGGTCTTCTGCGTACTATCTCCTTCACAACCCTTCACAGGCGATTTTATGTACAAGCCCCTTAAAACAGGACCTAACAAGTCAGCTCCTCTTAAAAATTTGTTAAAATTGACTAACACCAAAATTTAATAACTTACTCCCCAATGCTAAAGAACATGCTGTTAGCTTCTCTACCTGATTTAATTCATTATAATTATAATTTTACAATATTTATAAAATTTCATACCCAGGGGTAAGAAACCAGGCTGCCAAAGCACCTAAGACTACATTTCCCACAAAGCATTGCCTTACTCTGAGGTCATTTTGTTTCCTCGCTCGCAAATTTCCGGGCCGTGTGGGCGGAACTAAAACAACCTCCCAATGAACGGTTCTGTCTTCTGAGGGGGCGGAAAAATTGCCCAATAAGCTTCACAGTTGAGGCTCCAATTAGCCGGAAGGTGGCTGAGGCACACGCGGGGGAGGTGTCACGGAGCTGCGCCAGTTGACCCGGGTGGTGCTCAGCCCCTTTAGCCCCGGCTTCGCGGAGGCTTGCTCCTTTCCTCTTTGCTTGTCGACCCTGCTTTCGGGGTGGGCACAGCGCCTCGAAACCTCCACGCCCATGGCTGCCAGCCAGAGGGATTCGTCCCCTTTCGCCTCTCCTTCCTCGGAGTCCAACCGGGACACGGACGACGAGGGCGTGCGCGGCACCTGCGAGGATGCTTCTATTTGCAAGAGGTGCCTTCCGGCCGCGGAAGTAGGGGCGGGCTCCTGGGCCGGGTTTGGGTGGGAAACAGGCCTTTGTTCAAAGGGCATTCTTGGACTCCTGAGAGGAATGCCGCGCTCTTTCCAGCGAACTTAACACCTGTGAAGAGCACTAGGCAGAGGTTTGTTTAAGTTAGAATCTCTGAGCTGTGCTGTGTGCCTGGCATGTGAGAGTCTGAGGTACCATGAATGGGAGTATAGGCGTTCTTGGAGATGAAGTCTTTCTGGAACAATCGTTTTGCAAATACTAACTACATACTTAATGGGTTATGAGAAGTGTAGATTTCTTCTTTTTAATTCTGTTGGAGTGTGATGACTCCCTTTGTGCATCTGACACTCAGGCCCTTACAGGAGAGTTGATCTCTCTAGGCTACATAGTGTTTATTTACAGAGCCCCTGCCACACCGAGGCTCCCATTGGTGTAGTAGCAGGTGTGTGGGGTTGGGGTTGGTGGTGGTGGGGGCATGGACAGGACAAGTGTGCCTAAGAGAAACCATGAGGCTTGTATAGCTTCCACGTGTTCATCAGCAAATGTATCAGAAGATTGCTTTGTGCAGTGATTGGGAATACTGTACGTGGTGTTCAGGATAGACATGGTGTCTACTGGAACGCAGGCTAGTGACAAAGGACGGAAAACACATAGTTACCTGTACAGTACATAATTAGAAAATTTGTATGGCCACCTGAGAGACCCATCCTGCCATTAAAATTAGACAATGGTTTATAATCTGAGAAGGAAAGCCTTTTAAAAAGTAGGGATTTAGGGGTGCTAGGGGAGAGGAAAGGAGTGTTAGGGACTGTTAAAAGAAACTGAAAGAATGCCCTGGAATTGGAAGAAGTATACTGAGGCCAGAGAGGGATCGTACAGCAGAGAATACCAGAGTTCTAGTTGAAGCCTTGCACTTTTGCTAGATTCTTGGAGACTAAACACGGTGATTCAGAGTATAATCTCGAGTCAGACTTGGTCCACTGGGGCCCCTGCTATTTAATTTTTTTTTTTTTGAGACAGGATCTCGCTTTGTAGTTCAGACTGCCCCTGAGCTCACTATGTAGCCCAGGCAAGCCTTGAACTCAGCAATTCTCCTGTCTCTGTCTCCCGTGCCGGGAGTGCTGGGATGACAGGCGTGAGCCACCATGCCCGGCACTGTGGTACGTGGTATCGATTGCTGGTGGGGGTGAGTCACCACGACCAGCATTGTATTCCGGGGATCGAACTTAGGACCTTGCGCTTGGGAGGCAGGCGCCAGAACCACTGAGCTAAATCTCTGGCCCCTAATTTTGGGTTTTTTTGAGGCAGTCTTCCTGTATAGTTCAAGGTAGCCTTGAACTTGTGCCAGTCCTTTTTCTGCTTCTTACACTTATTAACTATATAAGCAGACAAATTCCTAACCCATTCTGTTCTTCAGTTTTATGATCTGTAAAATGAGGATAATACCCATTTCCTAGGTGAGTTTGAGGATTCAGTAGTATTTAATTAACTTTTTATAGTACTGGTGGTTGAACCCAGGGCCGCCTCTGTACTGAGCTACATCTTCACCCCTTTTTATTTGTTTAGACAAGTTCTTGCTAAGTCACTAAACTGCCCAAGATGAGCTCAAATGTAGAATCCTCTTTCATCAGCCTTCCAAGGGTTCTGGGATTACAGATGTGCACTGCCACACTCAGCTTCAGGTTCTTAATATTAGCAGAGCATTTAGAGATACCTTGCAGGAATTATGGGCAAATTACTGTCCTATTTGCCTTAGTCCCCTTACCTTTAAAAAGGGTCTAAGAAGGATTACCTGCCTTTTGGTGTGAGGGTTAAATGAGACAGTTGATACAAAATTCCTAGCACAGGACCTGGCACAAAATGAAAGTCCTGAATAAATTACTAGTTTTGATTTCCCTCCAGTTGGAAGTCACTGAATATATAGAACTAGATGGGTTATTGTAGAACTAGAGAGCAGTGATCTGCATGCGTAGATGTAGTGCTAGTTGACTAAATAAAGACACATATAAGTAGCAAAGGCTTGGAAGCAGTCCCTGGCAAGATGTGTGAATTTAAAGGACTTGCACTTGCCTGCATTTCTTTTCCAGTTTTCAGTTGCTTTTGGTAGCATCTATGGCACTGTTAAGTCAGAAATGATTTTTTTTCTCAAATGGGTGCCATGGGCTAAGAAAATCTGTATTGAATTACTTTCATAGCCATTAAGGTCAGGATAATTTAACACATTTTGGTAGTTTTTTGTGAACTTGCTTAAAAGAAGTAAATAAACTATAAAATAGTTCAGACAGGAGCATGTCATTTCACCATCTTTCTTGAATAGTTTTTTATAATTTCATCCTAGCACAGGACTGGGTACAAAGTGAAAGTCCGAATAAATAACTAGTTTTGATTTGCCTCCAGTTGGAAGTCATTGAATATGGACTAGATGGGTTATTGTGAGCGTGTTTTGTTATAAACAAGACTGGCACTTTTCCTCAAATTCTTATACATCCCTTTTCCCCATGTGCTTCTTCACCATATTCTGATGTAGCTAGGAGGCCTTTGCCAAATTGGCACCTTGCTGTTTTAACTTTACAACATCTGATTTGGAAGGCAAATGAATCCATTTACTTAATAACATATCCAGCCACAGATATTTTACTGTAGCAACACAAGACAGACTTAGACCCCCCACTTCACTAGCCTGTCATGTTGTGGCCCTGGTCAGCTCTCTGTGCTGCCTAGGACCTACCAGACATACATCTGGCCAACAGGAGGCAGAAACCAATCTTTTCTAGAAGGAGATTTTGCTAGCATAAGGCTGAAGCTAAATCATGAAGAAGCTACAGTCACTTATGAGCTGTGAGACGAGGGGTGTTTGGTATTCTGTGGGTGGCACAGTGACTTCATTTTTATCTATGCTGAGACAGAGCTGCAAGGTGCCCTTTTTGTGCCAGGTTATTACTGTTGCACAGGGCACTTATGTTGGCTGCTCTGCAGGGTTGTTTAGGTCACCAGGAGACCACAGTGGCCTCACTGTGGTTGTCAGGCCTATTGCCCACTCCCTTACCAGTGAGTCTTGAGAAGGTGCACAAGGGGTTGCTAGACAGAAGCACAGAGCCTCAGGCAGGTGTGGGATGGAAGGAGGGTGAGAGAATCCACAGAGGTTATCAGAAAATGGAATTGTAGGTGGTCTCAAGGAGTGTGGCTATTGTCTTCAGGGATGTTAAGGGGACCCACATGATCCGCCTTGTATCTTAGCAAAATCTCCGCTCCTCCACATAGCTCCAGTTCCACCCAGCCTCTCCTCCGTCCCTCCATCTTGTACCACACATCCTTTATTATTCTGCTTGCTGGTCAGGGTGAGTTTTCAGAATCACAGACCTTTTCCTGTCACTTATTTTAAAATCTTTCAATGTCCTGTGAGGCTCAGGGTGCACATGTACACTGTTAGGTGACATACTACACCTTTTCGTGTTATGGTCACTCTGCCTGGACATCCGACTGCTCACTGGAAATGTCCACTTGGATGTCTCCATAGATCTCTGGTCCAGTGTTTCCAAACCTACACTCTAGCCTTCTCACATTCTTCCTCTGCAGGGCCTCAAACCTTCACTCCTGGATAGATGGCATTGTTTATCCAGTTCACACATAAAATAATGGTGTCCTTTTACTTTCCTTCCTTTAGTGATCAGTCATTCAGATGTATTGATTTTACCCCATGAGTATTTATGTGGTCTGCTTCCTATTTTCTGTATCTGTTCCTGGCGTCTCCATCCAAGGTAAGGTTCACTGTAATCTCAGCTATGGCCCTAGCTGACCTCTTGCATACCTAGTCACCTGATTTCTCCCAGTCCGATCTTTTTTTTTTTTTTTTTTTTTGCTTTTTGAGACAGGGTCTCGCTTTGTAGTTCAGGCTGGCCCTGAGCTCACTATGGTGCCCAGGCAAGCCGCCGTGAACTCAGCAATCCTCCTGTCTCTACCTCCCAAGTGCTGGGATTACAGGCGTGAGCCACCACGTCCGGCATTGTGGTATGCGGTGTTGATTGTTGGTGGGCGTGTCTCCACGCCCAGCATTCTATGTGGTTACCGGGGATCGAACTCAGGTCCTTGCGCTTGCGCGGCAGGCGCCGGAACCACTGAGCTAACCCTCCAGCCCTCCCAGTCCGATCTTATAGCCAGGCCAGAGGTATGTAAAAGATGCACTTGATCTTGTTACTCTCTAGGTTAATAACTTCCTGTTGCTATTTGGAAATGACCAAAGTCCATCCCCAATCTACAGGGATTTGTCTGCTCTGTCTTTGATCTCAAGAATCAGTTTATACCACTGTACCCTCCTGTGGGGCCATTGAGCATGGTATTCGTGCTGCTTCCAGTGTTTCCTCCCACCCTCCTTGGCTACGTGCTTCCACATAAATTCACAGAGTAATGCATTTATGCATTCAGCATGATTTATGGAGTTCCTGCTTGGTTTATAGAGGCGCTGTTCTAGATATTTATAATCCAGAAGTGAACAAACAAAACAGAGTTCTCACGGACATTATGGTGTGTGAGGGTGGGAAGGCAGGGGTGGAGTGAGGTGTGGTGGGTGGGATAGCCAGGAAACAAGCCAAATACCTGGCATGCCAGATGGTACATAGGAAGTAGTGACTTGAGAAGGGGTAGGCAGCTCCAAAGGTCTCAATGAGAAGGTAAATGGAGTAGAAACACTTGTAGAGTGTGAAGGAAGAGCCTTGTGGCTACCCATGTGGGGAATCAGAAAGGAGGGTGGAGGGGGCCGGAGATTTAGCTCAGTGGTTCCAGCGCCTGCCTCGCAAGTGCAAGGTCCTGAGTTCAATCCCGGTAACCACATACAATGTTGGACATGGTGACTCATGCCCACTAGCAATCAATACCGTACACCACAATGCCAGGCGTGGTGGCTCATGCCTGTAATCCCAGCACTTGGGAGGCAGAGACAGGAGGATTGCTGAGTTCGAGGCTTGCCTGGGCTACATAGTGAGCTCAGGACCAGCCTGAACCACAAAGCAAGACCCTGTCTCAAAAAAAAAAAAAAAGGAGGGTGGAAAGGCCAGAGCTGTCTGACCTGCTCCAGGACCCCATTACCAGAGTGAGGAGGAGAAGGGCAGGGGAGGCCATGAGGACAGGTCATGGGTGCTATAGGCCATGCATGGTGAGTTCTTGCAAGGACCCCAGCTTTTATTCTGAGTGAGATGGGAGCCTTTGGACGATTGTAAACCAAAGAATAGGTGACCTCACTTGAGTTTTTGTAGGATCAATTAAGCCTCTGCCGAGAATAGTCTGTAAGGGGCAAGAATGGAGGCAGCAAGGTTGTTGAGCACTGGGACATCCCAAGTGAGACATGTTGGTGCCTGGGAAAATGGAAGCTGGAGCTTCTTGGAATCTGTCAGGTTCTGGACACATTTGGGAGGTGAGACTGACAGGTGGGTGTGGGCAATGCTGAGGAGCCCTGGATGACTCCACGGTGTTTGGCTGAGCTCAGATGGGGATCCCTCAAGAGGTGCCCCGGCACCCACAGAGCCCTGCTCCTGTTAAGTGTTCTCCTTGTACTCAGGCGTCTCCTTTGTGGTCATTGGCCCAGATGCTCAGGAATTCCTTGTGAATGTTGGACATGTGCATTGTAGGCAAACTGGGTATTTGTCAAATGAGGAATTTAAAGCAAATGTTCAAGGTTCTGTTTCCTTATAAAGCCTTCAAAATACAGGTCTTCTGTTTTTCTGGCATTGAGAGTCTATATGTTTAGAAGTCAGACCCCAGCTTGTAAGTATGAGATTGTACTGTGAAGATCACAGCCCTTAATCTGATTTTTCAACCACACTGAAAGATTTCCCCCTGGGATGGAGCCAGGTTACATGCCTTCTCTAGGTGAAGCCAGATTTTCCTGTGGGCTTCTGCCTACTACACACTAGCATCCCTGACAAGGAACCCATCATTGAAGATTTCTTTCTTTCTTTCTTATTTTTTTTTTCCTTCTTCTCATTTTTAAAGGAACAAATTCAATCTTGGTAAATATCTGCCAAAGACAATGATTTTAGATCTAGACTATTAATATCACATCATTTTTTTCTCTTAAAAGCTTAATTTTTAAAATTAACAGTACTGAGCACTTTTTCCCCCTACACAAATGCTCTAATATGAACTGGGCACTGTGGTTCACACCTCTAACCCCAGCACTCTGGGAGACTGAGGCAGAAGGATTACAAATTTTAATCTGGCCTGGGCAAGCCTTGAACTCACAGCAATCCTGCCTCTGCCTTCTGAGTGCTGGTATTACAGGCATGAGTCACCATGTCCAGCATTGTGTTATGTGGTTACCAGAATTGAACTCAGGACCTTGCACTTGCTAGGCAAACATCAGAACCACTGAGCTAAATTCCAAGCCCTAAAAATTTTATTTTGAGACAGGTTCTCATTAGCCATCAGGTTGCCCAGGCTGAGCTCAAATGTGTCTCTTGGAGCAGCCTCCAATAGTGCTGGTATTACAGGTGTGCACCACCATGTTCAATGAAGGTTTTCGTTTTGGCTCCCCTCACTGTCACTGATTTTTTTTTTTTTTTGAGACAGAGTCTCGCTTTATAGTTCAGGCTGGCCCTGAGCTCACTATGTATTCCAGGCAAGCCTGGAACTTAGCAGTTCTCCTAATTTTGCATTTCCCTAATACCTTCTGAGTGCTGGGATTACCAGCATGAGCTACCACTCCCAGCATTGTGGTGTGTGGAACTGATTGCTGGTGGGTATGAGTCACCATGCCCGGTATGTGGTTACTAAGGATCAAACTAGGGACCTTGCGCTTACTAGGCAGGTGCTAGAACCACTGAGGTAAATCTCCAGCCCTGTCATTAATTTTTGTATAACCCTCTTTCCATATTATTTTCCATTGGGTTGTCTTTTTTGTTCATATATATATTTTTTGTGTTGTGTATTTCTGGGGATTGAACTTTCTATGTGCTAGGCAAATGTTACCACTGAGGTATATCCCCAGCCCTGGCTATTTTTTTTTAGTATTGATTTGTAAGAATTTTCAGTATCAGAGACTATTAAATTTATCTTTGTAGTAGTTGAAGTTTTAAAAAAATATTTCATGACATTTTTTTCTTTATATCTTTTATTAGTGTGTATTGCTAATACAAATGAATGGGTTTCATTTTTGTAGATCCATCCATGTTCATAAAATGTTTTAGTTGTTTTCACCCCTGTGCCTCCCTCTCCCTACCCTTCCCCTGATTCATATGTTTTGGGGAGGTTTCAGTACATATATTTTGACCATATCTATTTGCTTTGTTACCCCTTATTCTCTTATCTAATGATTGTCTTCCTTCCACTTTCTTTTCATCTTTTTAGATTCCACATGTGAGGGAGAATGTGGTATTTGTGTTTCTGAGTCTGGTTTATTTCACGCAACATGATAATATACAGATCATTTACCTGCAAATGACAAATCTTTGGTTGTTCTTGAATAATACTCTGAATAACACTCTATTTTGTCTGTATACCACCTTTTCTTTGTTCATTTGTCAGTGAGTTGTGCTGCAGTAAACATGGCTGTGCAGATACCATTATGGTATGCTGACTTTAAACACTCTTCAGTATACACCATGGAGTGGTAAAGAAGATTGAATGGTGGCTTTCTCTCTGGAGTTTTTGAGAAACCTCTACACTGATTTCCACTTGGCTGTACTAACTTACATCCCACCAGCAGTGTGGAAGCCCCTCTCCACTTCCTCACCAGGCTGTGTTATTTTTTTGTATTCTTGATGAAAGCCATTCTGGTGGGGGTGAGACAGAATTTCAATGTAGTTTTGACTTCGGACTTCCCTAATGGCTAAATATGTTGAACATTTTTATGTTCAACATCACTGGTCATTCGAGAGATGCAAATGAAAACAACACTGAGATTTCATCTCACTCCACAAAGAATGGCCGCGATCACAAAATCAACCAAAAATAAATGCTGGTGTGGCTGTAGGGAGAAAGGAACCCTTCTCCACTATTGGTGGGATTGCAGACTTGTGCAACCATTGTGGACATCCGTGTGGAGATTTCTCAGAAAACTAGGACTAGGGGGTCCCATTTGACCCGGCTATCTCCCTGCTAGGAATATACCCAAAAGAATTTAAAAACTCACATTGGAAAGACAGATGTACACCCTTGTTCATAGCAGCTCAGTTCGTGATAGCTCAATCTTGGAAACAACCCAAATGTCCATCAACTGGAGAGTGGATAAAGAAGATGTGGTTTTTTAATAAAATGGAGTATTACTCTGCCATAAAGAATGACAAGATCGA
>PVIC010012670.1:0-17026 GCA_004025085.1 Thryonomys swinderianus | reverse complement strand
ATTCCGGATCTTCTCTTTGGCATGAGCACCTGTAGATGCAAATGAGCTCTAGAAAGTATGACAGCTTTTATAGAGTGGGAAATTTCCATAGGAAACTTGGTGTGGTAATGTGATGAGGGGTAGGAATAAATATGATACAGAAAGAAAATAAAAGAGCATGTACAAAGGGGGTGAGGAGGTGTAGGTGGGGTAGGGATATGGGTAAAAATGAGAATTAACTTGTGTCATAGACTGGTATAAATTCCCCAATGTTATATGTGATTTTGAGATGTATATAAATTGTACCAATAAAGAATTCAATTAAAAAATATGTTGAACATTTTTAATACTTTATTGGACACTTTAGTTTTCTTGAAAAGTATCTGTTCAGTTTATTTGTCCACTTATTTATTGGGCTATTGGTTTATTTGCTGTTTTTCAAGTTTTTTCTGTATTCTAGATATAATCCCCTCGTGGAAAAGTAGCTGGCAAGATCTTCCTTCACTCTATAGGCTCTCTCTTTGCTGTTTCCCTGGTTGTGCAGAAGCTTTTTAATTGAATATGGTCCCATTTGTTGATTTCTCACTATTGTTTCCTATGCTATTTGAGTCCTGTTCAAGAAGTCTGTGCCTATGGTTATGTCTTTTAAGTGTTTTCCATTTTCTCTTAGCAGTTTCAATGTTTCAGGTTTTTATATCTAGGTCTTTGATCCAGTTTGAATTGATTTTAGTATCCAGTGAATGCTATGGATCAGATCTAAAGTGTCCCCCAAAGCCTCAACTGTTTGGAGGCTGAAGGAGCTGGTAGGAAGAGGGACCTAGTTGGAGGTGGGGCATGGCTTGGAAGTGCAAGTTCCTGTCCTTGGCTGCTCCCTTCTCTCTGCCTCCTAGTTGCTGTGCAGCAAACAGCTTTTCTCTGTCATGCCATGCCAAGGCTATATCTGTCTTGGAGCCAGCTAACCATGGACTGAACCCACTGAAACTGTGAGCAAAATAAACTTCATGTGCCTTAAGTTGCATATGTCATACAAGACAGAGATCTAATTTCAGTTTTCTACAGTTGGATGTCCCGTTTTCACAGCACCATTTGTCAAAGAGGCCATCTTTTCTTCAACATATAGTTTTGGTGCAAAATCAGATGCCTATAGTAGTGTTTCTGTGTTTTCTGTTTTATTCCACTATTTTGTGTGTCTATTTTTGTGCCTAGGACTTTGTAGTACAGTTGAAGTAGATACTGTGTTACCTTCCTCCCTTGTTCTTTTTGCTTAGCATTGCTTTGGTTATTCTGGTCTTTTGGGTTTCCCTGTAAATTTTATTGAAGTTTTTTTTTTTTCTTTTGAGATAGGGTCTTGATAGGTAGTCCAAGCTGGCTTCAAACTTGCAGTGACCCTTTTGCCTCAGTCTCCGAAGTGCTGGGATTTCAGGTGTGGGTGACCACACCTGGCTTCAGTTTCTTCCGTCAGTGTTCTGAAATTTTTACTGTAGAGGTCCTTTATCTCCTTGATTAGGATAATTCTTAGATTTCTTTTGAGTTGTTTCTCTAGTTTCTTTCTCAGCGAGTCCATTATTGGTATATAGAAAAGCTACTACTCTTTTAAATGTTGAAGATACTTTGTAGAGTCCTTAGAGTCTTCTAAGTATAGAACCATACCCTCTGCAAACAGGGATTATTTGACTTTGTCTTTTCCTGTTCGTTTTCTATTTTCCTTGTGTAATTATAATAGCTAAAATTTTGCGAACTACCAGTGGGAATGGTGAGCGTGACATCTTTGCTTTGTTCCTGGTGCTGCAGTATCTTCTGTAAAGCTAATGTATGGCTGCCAGTTTAATATGTTTATAGCATTTCAGAATAGTGGAAATTGTAAGTCAATCTATCTGTCTATTTGTGTACAAGGTCCCAAGTTCGATCTCTGGTACCCAAAAAAGAAAAAAAAATTCCTGCTTTCTATTTATAAACCAAGAATGAAATCACCAGAAAGATGAAACTGAAAGAAATAAAAGAAAAACAATAAAATTAAACTTGGTGATAATACAAGATCTTAAAGACCATGAGCAATATGCAGTAAAAATCCCAAACTTGAAATTTTGGTGCTAACAGTAGTTGGTATTTTTTATTTTTGAGACAGAGCCTTGGTGTGTAGTCCAGTCTGACCTCAAACTCAGGGTAATCCTCCTGCCTCAGCCTCTCAAGAGCTGAGATTACAGGCATTTGAGCCTAGCAGGCTGTGAATAACTTGACATGTTCCAGCTGTCTTTCTTAGTTTAACCCTTGGCTTTATGTTGTATGATGCTCAGACTTAATGTTTCCCCTGAGGGAGAACCACTGATCCTGTTCCTTGTTACTTGTGGCCATCTTGGTACTGATACTATGACACAGCTCTTGCATTCTAACTCTTTGGAGTCAGTTGTTATTCATTCTGTGTTCTGTGCAAATTGTGTAAGAGTTGTTACCTGTGTGTACAGGTGTGGTGGTTCCTGGTGGCATGACCTGGGAGCCCTGTCTGCATGTTGTTGAAGGGCCACTGGAAAAGCAGCTGTTCAAAAGCTGTCTGCTAATATTGATGCCTCCTTTTTTTCTTTTTTCTTTTTTTTAATGGTACTGGGAACTGAACCCAAGGCCTTCACACTGAGAGCTACATCTGGAGCTCTTTCTTTTATTTTTTATTTTGAATCAGTACATTTCCAGAACTGGGCTCAAATGAGCAATCTTCCTGCTTCAGATTCCCAGAGTCCTGGAATTACAGGTGTGTGCTACCATGTCAAGCTTATTGTTGCCTTCTGATGGGACTAGGAAAGAGCCAGTATTAAAACTTACATAGTGAGGGTCAGCAGCTTGGGAGAAAATTTCTTCAAGCATTGCCACATTGCCAGCGTCCTTGGTGCTGTGTGTTAGGATACTGTGAGACACCGATTTATCCTGAAAGTGAAACTTAACCAACTGATTTCACTTGTCTTTTCTTTTGTGCATATGTAGAGAAACATGATCGTAGTTTGTCAGAACAAGTCCAAAAGAGCTTTTGAATAATCACAAAATGAAAATGTCTAGATAAGTAGAAGTTCTTTAATTGGCACTGGTCTTTCTGTCTTGCAGGTACCTCTTATGGTTGATTTTAGTCATGTGGGTAGTGTGGAAAATTTAAGAAATACAGATAAATTAAAATCAGATAGTTATTCCTAATGTTTTGTTGTTGGTCCCCTAGTAATTCTCTGTGGAATGTAGACACACAGATGTATTTGTGGTGATATGTGTATGTATGGGGGTATCAAAATCTATGCTGAACATTTATATTTAAAGAAAACTGATTACAGTAAAAGGACACATTGTCATTAATTCCCCTGAAATATGCCCCTTGCTCTGATCACTCATATCCCACTCTTTTCCTCTTCCTGAAGCAGTTCTGGTATCAGTCATCTTTCATCTTGTCAGAAATGCAGTGGGTGTTGCTGCTGAGTGCTGTCCACTGGAAGGCAGCTCATAGGCACCCAGCCACACTCTCATCTGTCTGCTCATTGTGGCTTCTGCCTCTTCCTAAAGTAAAAATGGCCAAAAGGTCCATGTCTGGAATGGATTTAGGTCATCAGGCCACAATGACAGCACAGTAAAAGACATGAAAGAGGACTTCAAAACTGCTTTGAAAAGAACAATGGGCTAAGGGTGTGCGATTAATGGCAATGTGTCTTTAATACATTTAAAAAATATAAACAGTACTTTTTTATCATATCTCAAAGGTTGTTGGTCTTGTCTTTTGTCTCTGCACTGCCTCTTGAACACCTTGCCATGTCTGTCTTCTACTGTCTATTTTACGTATTTCATCCTATGAATGCACTGCGATTTGTTTAGTCTCCAATCCTGAAATGTGACACATCGCCCTGCAGAACTGGTGGCCCTGGTGCCAGACAGCCCTGTTTCTTGCAGCAACGTATCCTGAGTCTTTGGTTCTGGCCGGTTGGTTTGGACAGTTGGGAACTGCAGTTTCTAACCCTAGATGAGGAGGCCCCTCCCACTGTGTTACTCTCTTGGAAAGAGCCATTCTTGCCTCAGCTGCAAGGTGTGCCACTCACCATTAGATGGCGCTAGAAGATTCCTAGCTTCCAACCCCAGGAAGAATCAGTTTACTTTGTACCCAGACCCTCAACACTTGAAACAAACTGGCAGTGCACCATGTGTGATATGTGCTGATATTTTATGATTTACTCTCTTTTCCTTTGTGTTTTAAAAACACAGGTTTGCACTCTTTCTGATTTTACAATATTGTAGGTCACATCTCACCATTTGAAAAATAGTGGACGACTAAGCATGTACTGTTATGAAATTGTGAGCGTGCAGTTGTCTTCCCAGCAGGATGGCCTCACTCAGAAATCCTGCCCTTGGCGTGTTCTAGACATTTCTCTATGCATTTGCCTTGTTAAATGCCCAGATCCTTGTGCCCCTCACAAGTTCTCACCCACCCTGGCCACCTTAGTCACTCAGCGAGACCTTCTCACCAAATAAACATGGTGTGGTAGTGTGGCCCAGCATCAAGGCCCTACGTTCAACTCCAGTACCAAAAAGAAAAAAGGAATGTGTGATCCCCACTTTGGGGAGCCTGGAGTCCAGCAGGAGTTGAGACACACCTTAGTTCTACCTTTTGTGGAAATGGAGTTGTTTGTTACTCAGGCACCAGTCAAGTGACTTTGGCTGTGAGTAAGAAGCCTGACTCAGGCTCCCCTAGTGCGAGACTTGCTGTCTTATAAACTGGGTCTGCAGGTAGAGTAGGCTGCAGGTAGAGTAGGTGACAGGCCCAGCAGTCAGGGCTGCTTGAACCAGGCTCTGCCATGACATCTGAGTCACACTAAGCCAGGTGTTTTTGTGGTGCCAGAGTCATGCAGTGACAGCCCAAGTGTCCAATCCCCAACATGGAACACCAGCGCTTTCCCACCATGCAGTGTAGCTCTGGGTGGAAAACATGCAAGGTGCATGTATTTTCCCAGTTGTATTTGTTTTGCTTATTTGTTCCTATTTTCCTCACTGTGATCTCCAAGAAAGTGAAATGACTGGCCTTGGGAAAAAGACTTTAGAATCAGTTAGGGACATTTGTCGGTACTTTTGGGTCAGTGTCTGGGCACAGACTGTTTGGTTTAGCAGTTTGCTGACTGACTGTGTTTGGCTTGAGCGGACTGTGAATGGTGGTTGCCAGTCTCCTCTGGGAAGTGTGCGGGAGGCTATCTGCTGTTTGGGCCCTTTGGAGGGAAGGAGCAGTATAAAGAGTGGCGAGGAGTGTGATGGGCAGTGTGATGTGGGTATGAAGATGGGCAGGCGAGTCTGTTTGAAGGAGTAGAAGAGCCAGGTGCTGTGGTCCCTGGAATCCCACCAGTCAGGGAGGCTGAGGCAGGAGGATCACAAATTTGAGTCCAGCCTGGGCAGCCTAGTGAGACCTTGTCTCAAGAAAGGGCTGGGAATGTAGCTCAGTGTGAAGGGCCTGGGCTCTGCCCGCAGCCCTACAAAGTGTAACAGAGTATATTCTGTGTGTATTTATTGGCATTTGGGGACATGAGTTTCCCTCCAGACCTTCGTCCTAGTTCCTGGAACCCATCAGTGGGTTCTGTGTGTAAACCTGCTAATCTCTGGCCACTTCTTCATCTCTTCCAGGTATGCAGTCAGCCGTGGCTACTGGAAGGACCCTTACATCGAGCACCTTGTGCGGCTCTCTAAGGAGAGGAAGGCACCGGAAATTAACAGAGGCAAGCCATCTCCTCCCAACCCTCTCAGTCACCCAGGACCTGAGTGGGGGTGGGCTCTTTCCCCAGGAGAGTTCCAGTGTCCACTCTTTGAATGGAATGTGAAAATCTTATTTCCTAGTTAGCTGCATGATGTACTATGAAACTTTTTAATCTTTTTATGATACATTAAAAATGATATGTTATTGAAATCCATTGTATAATCCTCCTATTTGTAAGTGAAGTTGAATGTCATTTTCCTATGTTCAGAACTCACTTATGGCCAAGCATGCCAGTAATCCTAGCATGTGGGAGGCTGAGACAGGAAGATCACCAAGAGTTCAAGGCCAGCCTGGGCTAGATAGTGAGTTCAAGGCCAATTTGAACTACATAACAAGACTATGTCTTAAAATATCAATCCCACCCAAAGAAGAACCTCATTTATATGTCATTTATTGTGAACTGCTCATGTTTGGGTTTATTTTTTGTTCCTTTGTTATGCCGTTAGTAACATTGTTGAGTAATTTTCATCTAGGATGTCTATTCATGGCAGGAGCAGGATTATCCTCAGCCCTATTGAGAGATGGATGGGAGGATCACAGTCCTCTTGTCTATAGAGAATCTTAGTCCCTAAAGTTGGGTTGTGTGTCTGAGTTCTAGAAGAAATGCCAAGAAATTTTAAGAGCAGTGGGTCTGAGATAAGAACACACTCTTGGTTTGCATTCTCTACTGTGGGCTTGAGACAGATTTTCTCGCACCTTGTAGTGCCTGGCTCTGTGGGCTAGGCTTTGTCAGGAACATTCAGTGATGGCTCATTTCTCTGGCCTCTCGAAGGATATTTCGCTCGGGTCCAGGGTGTCAGCCAGCTTACCAAAGCTTTCCTCAGGAAGACAGAATGTCACTGTCAAATTCTCAACCTTGGGGCTGGGATGGATACCACCTTCTGGAAGTTAAAGGTAAGTTAACATTTCCTTCCAACCTCCCCAATTACTTCTGCTTAATTTTTAAAAGATACTTGCCTGGTTCACAATTTCTAAAATGCACGGAAGGGCATGCATGGACCTCCTGCCCCACTGTCTGGATGTCCCACAGCCACCTTCTGTCCCAGGTTATTAGCTCCTCAGGGCCCTAATTAGTAAAATTAGGTTGTTCCTCCTTGTTGTTGGTATGCTATTTGCTTCTCTACACATGGAGATAGAAGGAAAAAAATTCTACCGGTAGAAGTACTGGGATGAAGAACCTGTATTCTTGTAATTTTGACAGTAACTAGGAGTGTTGTCCACCTACTGTGCTAGGTAACATTTGGAGAGGGATATGTCTGAGGGATGGTGTTAGGAAGCAGCGTTGCCATGTGGCTTTCCCTGCTGGCCCCTACCTCCCTCTCTAGGGTGAGAGCAGCTCATGAGGAAGGTAGGTGGTAGTGCGGCCAGGACCAGTGTCCTGCTCTTTGACTCCCAGGATCAGTTTTGCTGCTAAACCTTTGTCCTGCAGCTCTTTCTCCTGGCATTTTCTTTTTTGCAGGTGTGTGCAGATTTTTCTTGTTTTTCCTGTGAGGTCAGCTATGTGGCAGTAATAGAATGGACATGTCCCCAGGTTTCTCTCAGGCACAGACCAAGTGCTGTGTCTGGACATAGTGTGACCTGCAAGGCTGCTTTGTCTCTGGTCAGCTCCACTGATCAGAATGTCTTTGGGCATCCACACACCCAGGCTTCCTGTTCCTCATGTGAGAAGCCAGGGCCTGGCATGACCTTGGGTCTCCTTATTTACTTTGCATTCTTCTTTTAGGCTAAGTCATCTGTGTGAAATGCCTTGGTGCCCATGACTCTGTGAGCACCTGAGCGTACCAGGGGCTCTCACACAGGTGAGGAAGGGGGTCACAGGCTCTGAGGCTAGTACAGGGGACATGCATTGGAAGCAGCTGTTGGTCCCTGATCTCTTTCTTTGTACAGATTACCCTTCAGGTGTCCAGGAGGTATTGTGTTTCTCCTTTTTTTAGACCTGTGGTACCACTGTGATGTCAGTTCTGTGGAGCAGTGTCAGGATCGGGCAGATTATGGGAGGGGATATGCTATGTCACATTGACGGGGGAGTAAGAATCTCTTCACAGGGCCTGAGCCCCTTGATCACATGATTTGGCTATTCCCTCTGTGAGTGGGTTAATAATTAATAAATATGACATTTTTATTTTTGAGCAGCATACATTTAGATTAATGTACCTCTTCCAAGAAAAAAAAAGATCATCTTAGTGAAGTAAAATTGTAGTGTCTAAAAGTCTTTGTGGAAATTTTTATTTTTAATTGTATTGGTCTGAAGCATTTCTTTGTCAGGGAAAAGGCCATCCAAAGTTCCTTTTTAAATATTTATAGATATTTTTCTTCTCTGCTCTTTTTTTTTGAAATGGTCTCACTTTGTAGTTCAGGCTGACCCTGAGCTCACTACGTAGCCCACGCAAGCCTCGAACTCAACAGTCTTCTTGCCTCTGCCTCTCAAGTGCTGGGATTACAGATGTGAACCACTGTGTCTGACATTGTGTGTGGTACTGATTGCTGGTGGGCATGAGTCACCATCCCCAGTGATGTGGTATGTGGGTGCTGGGATTGAACTCAGGACCTTGTGCTTGCAAGGCAGATGCCGGAACTTCTGAGCTAAATTCCAGGCCCTTTTCTCTGTTCTTTTAGAGCAGAATTTGTAAACCATAGGCCATGGACCAAATCTGGTCCACCACCTGTTTGTGTAAATGAAGTTTTATTAGAATACAGCCATTTCCATTTGCACATTATGCTGTACTGGTCTTAGGACAATGATGACTACAGAGTTGAGTAATTGTAACACAGGCCATCTGAAAGGATAAAAGGCTTGTTTTCTGGCTCTTTGCAGAAAATGTTTGCCAGTCCCTGTTTCAGAGTTTGGGAACACTTTTTGTCCATGATCATACTGTGTTATCATGCACCTTCCAACTGGTATGGTTTCCTTGTACATGCAGAGGGTTAGTGGTGAGTCACAGGTTTTCTGTTGCCACCATTTCATGAATTCCTTCTGTATGATCTCAGGGACGTGAAACTTGTGTGGTTAGAGTTTCCTTTCTGCAGGAAAGCTGGTGTCATCACTGAAAAGAGTAGGGAGTAAGTGACACCATTTAAGGTGCTTCAGCTGCTTTCCCACCCCCTTTTTTTTGAGCAAGCTATGTAGTTGAGGCTGACCTGAAACGTGCTGTGATCTTTCTGCCTCAGCATCCTGAGTGCACCACTATACTTGGCATGCCTCAGCTTCTTGATGTCTCTCAAGTCCAGTTTCCACACAAAGGACCAGCTGTGCAGGGGAGGAAATGTCAATTCTGGCAGGGTGTGAAGCAGTCAGTGTGTGAGTCCCCTCTGTGTGGGTCGCTTCAGTGCTATCACTGGCTGCCCTGTGCTGGTGTCAGTCAGCCAGTCCTGGGCCCTTTCAGCCATGACACAAAACTCTTGGGAAGTGGAATGTCATGGAACCAGTGTCAGGACTCAAGGCATCACCTGCTGGTGCCATCTCTCCCTGGTCCAGAGCTGAGAAGGTGCTGTTTCTTACAAGCTCCAAGTGAAGTGTGCAGCACTGCTTCTGCAGTGGTGTCTCACTCCAGACTCTTAGGAGGCTCAGCGGGCTGATGCTGAGCAGCCCTTGAACAAGGAAGCCAATCTGTAAGGGGTGGAGGGTGATCTGTTCTCATGCACCTGCTTTTCATTTTTTTCCTTGTCTGGTGGAATCGTAGGTGACCTTAGCTTCCCAGCTCTGTGAGTGCTGTGGTTGGGCCAGGGGAGCCCTGAGCGGCACCAGTAGTGTATGTGATTGGATTAACCCGGAGGCTTCGCACAGGCTCTGTGCGTGCATGCGTGCGTGCGTGCATGCGTGCGTGTGTGTGTGTGTGTGTGTGTGTGAGACCCTCTGTGCCTGTCTGCAAACTGAGAAGGCACAAACAGGCTGTCTCGTGGGGTCAGGTCCTCTTGAGGGTCCCATGGGATGCATCACAAGCTTGCCGCCCTTTCAGGTCCTGCTCCACTCTTTCTTTTTTTAATTGACTTTATTGGTGCATTTTATATACACATTATGATCACAATCAACATTGAGATTTTTTTTTTGAGACAGGGTCTCACTTTAGTTCAGGCTGGCCCTGAGCTTACTATGTAGCCCAGGTAAGCCTCAAACTCAGCAATCCTCCTGTCTCTGCCTCCCAAGTGCTGGGATTACAGGCATGAGCCACCAAGCCCAGCCCTGTGGTATGTGGTATTGATTGCTGGTGGGCGTGAGTCACCACGCCCAGCATTGTATGTGGTTACTGGGGATCAAACTCAGGACCTTGTGCTTGCGAGGCAGACTCTGGAACCACTGAGCTAAATCTCTGGCCCAACACTGATAATTTTTGCCGGTACATGACATGACTTAATTCTCATTTTTCCCATTTCCCTCCCCACCCCCCACCCCCACACACACACACACAAAAGCAATACCTATCATACATTTTAGAACTCATTTATACCTTCAGTTCCTCATACCAGAGGAAAGATAATGGTATTTACACATCTGTGTCCTATTTATTTCACTTATGAGTATGTCCTCAAGCTATATCCATTTCTTTACACGAAGGCCCATTGAGCTGCGCAGGCTCCAGGCCCTCAGTATTGCAGTGGGACCAGGGCCCAGACCTGGCCTGTACCCAGTCTGCTTTCTGTTCTCCACATCACTATGCAGCAGCGTAGCAGAAAGACTAGTGAAGAGACACTGGATGTCACCATGTCTGGTGCTTTCCCAGAATAGCTGCTTTCCATGATTTCACCCTAAAATGCTGCTGAAAACTCACCGTATTGATTCCCTGACCCTCTCTAATTTGTCTCAAGTTCCTTTTGGAATACTGTGTACATGGTGTGATAAAAGTACAGAGAATAAAAATTCAACTGTGGTAAAAGCACATTGCCATTAAACACCCTTGAGACTTCCACATCCCTCTGAACGCACTTGTCTTGTCATGCTGTCACTTTCTGAAGTACTCTGGAAGTCCTCCTTTATGGGTATCTTTAATTGTGCTTGGTGACTGCCTTGATGTGCTGATTTGATTCAGAACATTTACCTCTCATGCTCATTTTCACTT
Organism: Thryonomys swinderianus; assembly: GCA_004025085.1. Lineage (NCBI taxonomy): Eukaryota > Metazoa > Chordata > Mammalia > Rodentia > Thryonomyidae > Thryonomys > Thryonomys swinderianus. The sequence goes on along the minus strand of PVIC010012670.1, from coordinate 6,235 downwards.
TTGGGAAGACCCTGGAGTCCTATGGTACAAGAGCTGACAAGCTGACAAATGAGGTGGGTGAGGATGGACTGTACGTAAGCCCTTTTCCCATTGGATGCAGCATTCATTTTTTTTTTTGATCACACTTTGTAAAGACACTCACAAAACAGGACTTCCAAAACTGCTTCAGAAAGAGGCAAGAGCAATGGGATATGTGTATGGGGGGGTTAATGGAGATGAATGGCATTGTGTCTTTTTTTTTTTTTTTGAGTTAGGGTCTTGCTATGTAGTTCAGGCTGGCCTTGAACTCATTATGTAGCCCAGGCTGGCCTCAGATTTGCAGCAATTTTCCTGCTTCAGCCTTCCAAGTGCTAGGATTACAGATGTGTGCCACCACACCTGGCTTGTGTCTTTAACTGTGATAAGTTTATTTTTATATATACATACATGGTTTCTTTGCTCACCTCTTATATGTTCTGCTTCCCCAGTGCTTCGATCCCCCCATCTCTGTCCTAGTCACCCCTTTTCTAATTCTAGTTCCTTAGACCATGTAACTTGAATGACCACAGATGACTCCTAACTTTCCCACTGTCTTGCTTCCCTTAAGTCTATTCTTACTGAGACCAAAATAACGTGAAAAATACATCTCTGTGGGCTGGGGATTTAGCTCAGTGGTTCTAGCACCTGCCTGGGAAGCACAGGGTCCTGAGTTTGATCCTGGTAAACACATACAACAATACCAGACATGGTGACTCTCACCCACCAGCAATCAGTACCACACACCACAGTGCCGGGCATGATGACTTTTGCCTGTAAATGCAGCACTTGGAAGGCAGAGGCAGGAGGATAGCTGAGTTCAAGGCTAAGCTGGGCTACATAGTGAGTTCAGGGCTAGCCTGAATGACAAAGCGAGACCCTGTAACCAAACAGACAAACAAAATACATCTCTGCCTGGATCACTCCCTCCCTTAAAGCCTTAGAATCCCCCTACCATTAGGTGTCTAGTCCTTAGTAGGCAGAACACACTCAGCAAATGATATGAGTGAAGAGGTAATTCACAGTCATTTTCCTCAGGATGAAGATCTTCTCCCAACTAAATATTTTGAGGTTGACTTTCCAATGATCGTCTCAAGGAAGCTGCACATCATCAAGTAAGTGTGGCCTCACTAGAGGAAGGGAGGTGGGTGGGCTGAGGCCCCTCCCCCTCCTCTCTCACGCATCCTCAGTCCACACACCCACGGTCTGCGCCACACAGCACACCTCCCTGTTGTTTGCCCATCACAGGTGAATAACTTGAAACTATTTTGTTTACTGTTGTATCCGCAGGGCATACAAAATAGCCTGGCCCAGGAGACAGGTGCAAAAATTTCTGTGTGTGTGTGTGTGTGTGTGTGTGTGTGTGTAGTTCACCATAAAAGAAGGTATCATGGGTATCATAGTAGCCATTCTTCAGGCATTGTGGGGTTGTAGATGACAAGTTCGCTAATCTTGACTGAAAGCCTTCTTTTATTTTATTGATTGATTGATTGATTGATTGATTGATTGATTGAGACAGGGTCTCACTTTGTAGTTCAGGCTGGCCCTGAGCTCACTATGTAGCCCAGGCAAGCCTGGAACTCAGCAATCCTCCTGTTTCTGCCTCCCGAGTGCTGGGATTACAGGCGTGAGACACCATGCCCGGCACTGTGGTATGCAGTACTGATTGCTGTGGGTGTAAGGCATCACGCCCAGCTTTGTTATATGTGGTTACTGGGATCAAACTCAGGACCTTGCGCTTGTGTGAGGCAGGCGCCAGAACCACTGAGCTAAATCTCCAGCCCTATTTGTTTATTTTTGTAGTTGTTGTTTGAGACGGCATCTCACCTGTACCCCAAGCTGGTTTCGAACTCACAGGGATCCCCCGCCTCAGCATAATGCTGAGCTGAGCTGACCTGAGCACTGCATCTGTGCCTGTATGTGTGCAGAATCAGGTTAATTATATTTTAACAACAGCAGCAGTATATGCAGGTCGAATTTCCCTTCTCCAGAATCTGAAATCTGAAGTGCTAGAATCTGAACCTTTTGAGTGTTGTGTCAGATTAGGGATGCTCAGCTGTAGACCTGTGCAGCTGCCCCTAAATCTGAACATTTGGAACCTGCAATACTTGCATTTCAGATCTGGAATACCCATCCTGTTATTTCTGTTTCTGAAGCAGCTGCTGGCATTTTGGTAATAAATGAGCTCACAAATGAAGTGACTCTCTTTTGTCCTCTTTGCACAGACAGAAGCCTGTCCTGTCCAAACCTATTGTGGACTTACATTCAGAGGACACATTGCACATAGGTAAGTGCTTTAACCTGGGAGCTCAGTGTGGTCATCTCAGTATTCCTATTTTCCCACTTGAGAGATGTTGTGCATTGTGTTATACAACAAACACTTTGCCTTCTACTTCTACCCCAAGAAGAAATTTTTAAACCGTCTTTTTCTCTTTTTAAAACATTTTTTATGGTTCCATTTTTTATCAATACATTTGTATCACATGATTACATTCCCTGTGGGGAGTTGGTGCACGCACACAACAAGTGTCAGTTCTTTTCTTCATCTCCTTTCCCTGTGCTGACCTCCTGGCCCCCATCCCTTGGCTTGGTCCTCTTCCCATTTGAAAAAGATCTCGCTCCTTCTTCTTGTTTATCTTTTAGTTTGTTCTTTATATTTTGAGTTTCTCAGTTAACTGCCATGGGACCATTCTTAGGTGTTCTTAAGCCTCCAAACGTAAATTTTTTATTAATGAATTTGAATTGCTCATCAATATTTCAAAACCAGATTTCTCATGGGAATCTCAATGTTAGGGTATTCTTGGAAAATTGAAACTTGGCAATACCAGAACCTACATGCAGTAATTAGCAGTAACAGTTTAGCAGCACCCCTACTGCCCTCTCTTGCTGCTGTCCCTTCACACTTGACCTGCCCCATGTATGTTACCTGTTACCTGTCTGGGCCCAGGCTCCCAGTCCCCTGAAGGTCTTGGGAATTCTTTCACAGCACCCTAGACTCTTGCAGTTAGTATTCTGCCTAACACTGATTATGAGTGTTTATTACAACACTCTTCATTTCTGAGCTTCCAGATTTTGTTTGAAAAATCTTCCACTGTGTTGAGTTTGTGTCTGACAGAGAAATTCCAGAGATGAATGTTCCTTCAGATCAGAAAACATGCTCAGCGAGGGTGGCCTTCCTAGATGGGCTGCACAGAATAGTCAAGGGCAGGCTGCAAGATAAACCTATTAAGCATAGGCATAACCTATAGCCACGCTTCTCCTAATTAGAATCTGGTAAGTTTGCACAGGATGTCTTTTCCTGAGCATCTTGAGAAAAAAGGCCAAACAACCAGTGGCATCTATTCACGTCTGGTCACTTGCCAAGCCATTTGCTTTCTCTCTACTTTTGTTCTTATGACTCTATACACTTGGTTGTTAGTCTTGTGATCTGTAATGAAGGCTTTAATAGTCTGTGCTACTTTTGATCAAATAGTGTGGAAATATATGAACTAGAAAGTAAAGGAAAAAAAGAAAGAAACACCCTCCATAATCTGGCCCCCAGAATAACCAGCTTCCAAGTTCTGACAGACGGGCAACAGGAGGAAGATAAATAGATAACACAGATAAAATAATGTGAGATGTTCAGTAAATTCTCATTGACTAAACTGTTGGCACATTGAATAAATATATGTTGTAGTTCCCTCTGTATGTGTATACATACCTGTTGAATGAATGAGTCTCTAATCATATACATGTGTTTAGTGCAATTTTAATAAGTTGTAAATAATTTGTCAACATTATATTGTAACTTCTCACATCCTAATAAATCTTGGCCATCTTTTAGTGACAAGTTGGTACCAGTCTGTCTTATTTTTAGTGGCTTCATGGTACTTCTATGCTTACAGATTTCATTAATCTATTTTCTATTGATGATCCTTTAAATTACTCCCTTTTTAATGGCTTTATATCAAACAGTTGTAGCAAATATATGTATGTGCATATTTTAGGCATGAGTTCTAATAGGTGAGGCAAACTGCTTTTCCCTTTCCTTTTGATTGACTTTTATTCTTCAGTAGAGTTGGTGGGGATTCTTGACCTACGTCCATATTGGCCATGAGCATTTAAAAATTTTCTATAACCTGATGGGCTGAAGTGATGTCCTTTTATTTAAAAAAGTATATATATCCTTGCTAGTGAAAATGAATTATTTGTCCTTAGTATTGTTTTCCGGTAGGACTCCCTTGTAAATGCTCATTTCATTTGCTTTGTCTGTGCTTTTTAGTTGAATTGTTTCCTTTTAAAAATTTTATAGAAATCGCTTCTTAGCTTTTTGGCTAAGATCAAGTGTAAAAATTTTATAGGAATAAAAAATATCTACATGGGCTGGAGATTTAGCTCAGTGGTTCCGGCACCTGCCTCGCAAGCGCAAGGTCCTGAGTTTGATCCCGGTAACCACATACAATGCTGGGCGTGGTGACTCACGCCCACCAGCAATCAATACCACATACCACAGTGCCGGGCATGGTGGCTCACGCCTGTAATCCCAGCACTTGGGAGGCAGAGACAGGAGGTTGCTGAGTTCGAGGCTTGCCTGGGCTACATAGTGAGCTGAGGGCCAGCCTGAACTACAAAGCAAGACCCTGTCTCAAAAAATATATATATATGTGCAGGATAAAAATGTTAAAGTATACAGCTGGGTGTGGTGGCTCACGCCTGTAATCCCAGCACTCGGGAGGAAGAGACAGGAGGATTGCTGAGTTCAAGGCTTGCCTGCTTTACATAGTGAGCTCAGAGCCAGCCTGAACTACAAAGCAAGATCCTGTCTCAAAAAAAAAAGTATATAAACGGGCTTTGTAGTGTCAAGTATATTAGAATAAAGTTTTTGAAAGGAAATCAGATTCAGTTATTTTCCTCCTTAAAACCTTCTGCAAATTAGATCCATGTGGCCCCTCAGACTTTCCTGTACCTCTCTGATCCAGACATGCTGCCCTGCTGTCCTCTGCATGGGCAAAGCCAGGGTGTACCCTGGCACCTGTTTCCTCTATCAGAGAATTAGGACTGTTTATAAACTTCCTGGTGTTGGAGATGAACCCATGGCCTTCTGGGGCTGGGCACTGACCAAGCTACCCTCCCCAGTTTTTTTTTTTTTTTTTTGAGACAGGGTCTTGCTTTGTAGTTCAGGCTGGCCCTCAGCTCACTATGCAACCCAGGCAAGCCTCCAACACAGCAATCCTCCTGCCTCTGCCCCCTGAGTGCTGGGATTACAGGTGTGAGCCACCATGCCCGGCACTGTGGTATGTGGTATTGATTGCTGGTGGGTGTGAGTCACCACGCCCAGCATTTTATGTGGTTACTGGGGACTGAACTCAGGACCTTGCGCTTGCAAGGCAGGCGCCGGAACCACTGAGCTAAATCTCTGGCCCCCAGTTCTTCTTAAACATTTTTGAAATAGGGTCTTGCTAACTTTCCCTGGGCTGGCATCATGCATGTTTGTGTGTGAGTGTGTATGTGCACACGTGTGTGTGTGTTGAATACAAAGCTTTGCACCACCACCCCTGATGACACAGGGTTGAGTTGTCCAGGACAGGTATGGCCTGCACGCTGCAGGGTGTCTGGCAGCAGCCTGGGCTCTGTCCACTAGTGGCCATGTGCATACTTCTCAGTGGTGCTGGCAGGCATTTCCATATGTCCCCTTGGTCTAGGCTGCCCTTTCTGGAAACTGCACTTCAGCTGGGTATGACCACACTCATGTGATTATGGTTTTCATAGCAGTCTTTTCATTTTGGCCATGTACAAATTGGTTCTTAATTTTTTTTTTTTGAGACAGGGTCTCGTTTTGTAGTTCAGGCTGGCCCTGAGATCACTATGTAGCACAGGAAAGTCTGGAACTCAGCAATCCTCCTGCCTCTGCCTCCTGAGTGCTGGGATTACAGGCTTGAAACCCCCCCCACTGTGGGGTGTGGTACTGATTGCTGGTGGGCGTGAGTCACCATGCCCAGCATTATATGTAGTTACCAGGGATTGAACTCAGGACCTTGCACTTGTTAGGCAGGCGGCGGAACCACTGAGCTAAATCTCCAGCCCTGGTTCTTAATTTTTAAAACTTTATGATAGTTTTATATTTTCAGGGCTTCTCCTTCTCCTTAAAATTAGAAATTAGTCCTCTAAAGAAGTATCGATCATGAAAAGAACCACTACTAGAAATTAGAGAGGTTATAAGTCAGTGTTAACTGCCTTCCCA